>JAOEHY010026188.1:0-22422 GCA_025447955.1 Psilopsiagon aurifrons
GCTGGGGAGGGACTCTTCATTAGGGACTGTAGCGATAGGACAAGGGGTAACGGGTTCAAACTTAAACAGGGGAAGTTTAGATTGGATATGAGGAAGTTCTTTACTGTGATGGTGGTGAGGCACTGGAATGAGTTGCTCAGGGAAGTTGTTAATGCTCCTTCACTGGTGGTGTTCAGGGCCGGGCTGGACAGAGCCTTGGGTGACCTGGTTTCGTGTGAGGTGTCCCTGCCCATGGCACGGGGGCTGGAACTGGATGAGCTTAAGCTCCTTTCCAACCCAAACTATTCTATGATTCTATGATTTTATGACCCTAACCTAACCCCAGTCCTAACAATTATAGGCACTAACCCCAAGATCGATAATATTAGACCCGCACTTGATCTGTAATAGACCCTTACCTAAACCTAACCCTACTGGCTCCATTGAAACAGATTTGAGATTTTTTTAACTAAATATAGTAAAAGTCAATTTTTACTTCCTATGCCTTTATACATAGAAAGGAGTTTATATTACAATTACTGGAGCTCACTCCTGGTGTATAGTTACAGAAAGTCAAATCACGTTCCCAAGCATACTGGATAGTCTTGGGGGCAGTAAGCTTCCCTGCTTCCCAGTGAGGTTTACAGCTCTTAAAATGAACCTGAGAGTTAAGATTACAAATACAATTGGGTGAGAAAGTTGGGACAAGAAAGCAGGGAAAACTGTAAAGCTGGGTAGCTGCTTTCATAAACCTGGCTTGCAGGAACAAGTCGTGTGAACCCATCATGATGCAAAGCTTCTTAATCCAGACTACATCCTGGCTACCTTTTGAATCAGCATCACACAAGGTTGAGCACTGGACATACATATATATATATTTGGACTCAAACAAGGCCATATAATGCAATGGAACAAAAGTACAGGATCCATACTCAAGGTTTTAAGTGAGACTTGAACTTTTGTGTCAAAGCTTACTAAGGCAGTTTTGAGAGTTGAAGAGTAAACTGAATTATGTGAGGGGACTCAGATTTTGGCTCTGCCAGGCAGAAGGCTAATCTAGGTACTTTGAATCACCCTTGAGAGAAGGCAGTATCTTTCCATTAAACAGTAAGAGAGCGTGTTCTTTATCTGAAGCAAGTATGATGGAGAGTATATATTCAGACCCTGAAAGAGAAGACTGACTTTAGCGAAAGGTACTTTGGGAACACAAAAATCCATTTGAGCATCAGCAATTAAAACCACTTTCTTACAATAATGAAAGTGAAGAGGTTAATAAATATAGAGATCTTGCCTGGCACAAACCCAAAATATGAGAAAGCCTCTGATTAGACAATGAACAGACTTTGTACTGTTTGTGCAAGAATTGAATTACACTTGTCATGCTCAGCACCAGCTTTTACTTAAAACCTTTAACCCTGTACAGCGAGCCAGAACATGCAAAAGATTTATTATTAAAACTTTTTCTGCCTTGGAAAATGTGCAGTTCTGTTTAGAAGTTAGCAGCACAAAGTACAAATCCCAAACCAGGAGAATAAAAGCAGTGATTCCTGAAAACTTTGATAGCATTTTGAGTCCTTCTTTGCTCCCACAGTTATTAAAAACTGCATTTCCACTATTTTAAAAAGCCTCTCAAAATAACCTTGAGTAGCTGAAAATAATTTCTGCGGGTAGATGAGAAGCTGGATTTGGAAGACCGGTGTCTGATTTTCGGACCTTCAGCATCACTTGGCTTCTCACGCTATCTCAAGTCAAAATGTGCTTAAAAAACCAAAAAGCTGCAAATGTTTTCATTAACTGGGGCCCAACAGTGTGCAAATGAGGAAAAGCAGGCAAGGAGGTTGAGCAAGACTGAGATGAAGGACTGTGGATAAACGCAAAACAAAGCCTAAGCAATATGGATCAACACCAGAGCAAATAGCTGTTGTCAGCTTTTCTCCAGGTATCTTCAACCAATCTTATCAGCATGGTAGATAGTATAGGTTTAGACGAAAGGCTGCCTGTATTACCTCAGGATGATATTTAATAGCTTGGTGAGATTTTACAGGGAAGATATCATTGAGAGAACCAATGAAGGAAATACATAGAAACACATTACAGAACCCAATAGAAAAGCATAAAACCAAAATGAGTCATATAGAGGTTACAGTACACGAAACAGAGTGGAAGTAAAACTAGCAGCACCACTGGAGTACCTTCTTTAAATGTGAAGAAGATGGAAAGAATTTAAATATCAACTGAATAGCCAAAAATTCAGCCTTTATTCCTGCAACTCTGAAATGTAAATTCCATTAATTTCCAATGACTGTATCTTGAAATCCAAGGTCCAGGACAGGCAGTTCTTATCAGGAATAATATTGAGAGTAGGACTGAAAAATGAAGCATTTTTTCCAGTAAGATCTCTCTGGAAAAGGGTGTTTTAAGAAATATTGGTGCACTTGACAAGTTTCATTTTATATATGGTACCTCTAATTAATAACTAAATATTAAGTAAATTAACATAAGAACTAGATATTAAGTAAATTAAGCACAATCATAATCTTCTGTGTTATAAAGCTGAATGATAAATAATAAACCCCTCTTAATCTTTACACAACTGCTGTATCCAGATAATCTTAAGGTCCTTTCCAACTCTAACTATTCTATGATTCTATGATCTATTAAAATGCTGACAGATCTCAGCCAAACTTCTTACAGTATAATCACACTGTTTCTTTCATGGAAGTGCTCAAAGCATTCCTCATCCCACAGTCTTAAGAAACTTGTACATACGCACCTATCTGATGCAGAACTTCACTAAAACACACTTATAACTTCTTTGTTTTACATCTAAAGAAAGAGCAGCATTTAGGAAAAGCAATGAGTGTCAAAAACACCTTGGTCTCTGCACACATGCAATGAGCAGGGAAAACTGAGGAGTGATTTCTTTATTCAATTTCCCTCCAATGGTTAGGTATTGTCCAGACCCTGAAGACAATAAAAGGACAATGATTAGGCAGAGCTACATGCTTTTACCTCCTCTGTATGTGCCAATTTTGATTTTCCACCCTCACTCCAAGCTACACAAAAGATAACACCAGGCTTATTGCCTTATTTAACTTGGTTTAACAGAAAGATTAGAGGAAAAACATGCAAGTGAGGCAAAACGTATTAGACTTCTGTTAAAGATTACACCTTTAGGCAGAGCAGGCATTGTGTAATTTAAAGCAGCACTTGTTTGGCCAGCTTCCTTGCCAGGGTTTAGGCTTCTTCCACTTGAGCAGAGGCAGTTGGAACAGGTCATGCAGACCTCTGCTCAGGCAGAGGGTCAGCCATGCACCCTTTGGGCAGACATTGGCTAAAGCAGGCAACAAAAGATGGTGTTTGGTCAAAGAAGCAATTAACTTTGCATATTCCCCTTTGATCTACTATATCAAGACAATGCTAATGTGAAGAAACGACATGTTTCATGGAGTTGATTTCTGAAAGTAAGGAGGAACCGAAAGAAGGGTGGATGTGATCAACGAGGGTGAAGTAACTGCAGAGGACTGAATAAAGCAAGCTGAATTGAAGGCAAGAGATGGAGGTTTGGGTGCAGGTCTCCCACTGTTCTCTGTCCCCTGGACACCCTCACAATTGTACAGACCACCACAACACAGAAATTTCCACAAGAACTCAGTTACCTGCTTCTTGACACGCTTCCAGTGGCAACCACAGCAGCATCAGACAGTGAAAGCCAGGCTTTAAGCTGGAGATCCACCTAGCTACCATCCCTAGGGAAGGCTGCCTTAAGGCTTTTGTGTTGTCATTCTGTTTGGGGAGTGTTGCAACTGCAGCTCAGTCTGTAAACAGCAGCTTCCATTATCCTTATTCCTCAAGAATTCTTACAACATCTATGCACAAGGTCAATGATAGATTCCTGAGCCTTAAGTGAGGAAAATGGGAAAGAGATTATCCTTCCCCAGCTATTTATTTGTAGAAGAGTGTATCCGCTTGTGTGTCAGTGCTGTTGCTGTCAATCCTGAATCAACAATCACTGTGATCGTTGAATCACAGTGATTGTTGTTGAAACCCTTGAAAACAAGCGATTACTGCACTGGGGGGGGGGGGGGGAGGGAGCAATCAATTAAAAAGTAACAAAGAACCCAATATTGGTCAAAGTTTTAAAATGGTGAAATCAGAGGCATGAGCAAACAACAAACACTGAAGTTGACACAGCAAATCTATATAAAACATTTGTGATTTACCACATCCTACAACACAGGAAATTAAGTTTTCCTTCTGACTTGTTCCATTATAGCTTTACAGTATTTGAGTTGAACTTTGATTACAGCAACCGAGCTGTCATCAAAATGCCTTTTATAGCCTTGTAATGATTTGAATGAGGTGGATCAAAACCAAGGTGAACATTTCTGAGGCTTTCAAAACACCATGAAGGCACTGACTGTATGTTCTTCTGAAAACAAATGCAAAGTAACTGGTACCTAATGTTTTCTTTCAAGATAAAGAATCATAGAGCAATGGTGACACATTGCAAAGAGCAATGCATCATCATTTAATGTAACAGGCTGCAACACGGAGGATGAAAAATGTCACAATATGTAACAGTACAAGACCTTGTTGCTTTGGTAAGCAATATGCAAAAAAACTTCATTATTACAAGTAAAGCAAATACAACTATCAGTTTACCAAGCTTCAGTGTGTGACCTGAAAACCAATTGCAATACAGCTCCTGAGGGCCTGTTTACTCTCAGACTGCACTGCAGTGAGATGTCCAAATGTACTGGGGTTAAAGTTTGACTTTGGGTGCAACCTCACCATGACAAAGTTCAAGTTTTCAATCACACAACCAAATCATACAGGCTCTATCCAGGCTGTAAAAGCATCACTGTTACTGGCGAACAGAGTATCAAGCTACTTCACTTGTTATTTTTACACCTCTGCTTTTGTCATTTAGCCTCGATTACCTTTCCTAGAGTGCATAAACACGCTAACGTTGACAATCTTGTGCAAACACAGGGCTTTCTCAAGAATCTTCTTCAGTCTAAATGATCCATCCCCACAACTGACACCATCCTGAACCAGAAGAGGACCTCCGAACATCACACGTGAGAGAAGTTTTCCAAGGAAAAGTATACTGATACTTTCTTAAAGGGACAGAAGAGAAAGGGAGTGGGACAAATACTCCACAGGTGCCTTAACAGCTATTTGAGAGATGACGGTACAGCACAGATTGCATAGGTCTTTAGCTCTTAGTCTGGATTCAAGAGCTAAGTGAGAATCTAGCAATTGCTGACAGCGAAACCACAAATCTGGCAAAACTGCCTTCCTTTCATTTACAATCATCCAAACAGAGCCTTAGTGATTTTCCTAGTTCTGTTCAAAATAACCTTACGCAACACAAGTTACGCCCTCAGTGTTAGCTGAGTCAAGGCTATGCTCAAGTCCAGCTTTGCATGTCATGAGCACACAACTGTGAGCCCAAACAACAGTTCAGATTAAGTCCTGCAATATTGTTCAGGAGAAAAGATCAAACTTTAACATTCACTGTGCATCTTCATGTAACTGTCAATGAGAGAGAGGAACATGCAATTTACCACCTCTGCAGTACCGGTTTAAAGCCCCAAACCCCACAGCAAACAAAACTCAATTAACATTTAACTTGCAGATAAAAATGAAACTGTTTAAAATGAAGGATTAAGAAGCCTCAACTAAAGAGATATGTGGGTTCTCAGGCTTAAGATAGGCTTAACAGACCACAAGCATCTCCTCCTGTGGAATTCGGTGAGGAAAGGACTCATGCTTTCCTATGATTTTGTGGGAAAATGGTGACTCACATGCCTAGCTGAAAAATCACATATCAGATCTCCAAATGATAGCTTTCACCAGGTAATAAGCTAGCTGTGTTTGGGACAGAAATTCAGGGCTTACCTTTTCCAACATGCTTAAGGTAATAACTATCTGCTCTGAATCTACCTCACCCTTGTTTCCCTCAAGAACATTTAGCAATCCCATACATTCATCTCCTGGCACAGCCCACTTTAACAAACGTCCATTGAGATTCTGGAATCTGCTCATGGCTTTTTAGCTATTCCAATCCAAAAGGGAAAACAAACCTAGGAATAAAGGGGAATAGCCTATGAGAAGGAGAAGTATGCCTGGAGAAACTATAACTTCCAAACCATAAGTTTCAAGTTCATTCCCAATTCCAGTGTTACAGATGTGCACGTAAATAGGAAGATGTTGAGCAATTCTCCTTCACATGTAACTGAAAAATCACACTGCAGCAACCTATCAAAGGAATGTTTGATTTCACTTGAACAGAACACAAAGTCAAAACACAAATGAGGTTGTGTCGTGTCATGTCATGTAAACAGCCTTTGTATTCTCACAGTAAGTAGCTGTAAGTGGATTTATCATCTTATTTGAAGAAAGAGCATTATTATTCTTCCAGTGTGGCCTAACCCTCCCAGTGCCCTTTGAAAAGGCCAGGTTTTACTGTAGAATACTTGTCACGGGCAGTTTAGCAGCACAGAACATAGGTCAGTCTTTTAAACACAACTACACAAATTGGGAGGTTTCAAAACAAAGGCAGCTGCAGAAGGTACATAAGACCCACCTCACCCATTCTGTCTTCTCAGCATCACTGCAAAAGGTGTTTCCTCTCTTTTCCCCATATTCCTATGTGCTTGATTTTCTTTTCTGAGTTGACACTATTTAGATTTTAGCCTAATCTGTACTCAAAACTGATATAAATTACAGTGAAATTTATTAGTGATAATCATTTATGGGCATGGTCAGATAAAGGCCCCTTGGACAAAGTTTATAAATAGCTGCCCACGTTAAACATTCTGCTAAGACCTCCACATGTTCATGTCAGTGTTCTCTCCACCATGGGATCAGTAGGTGCACTTATAACTGCTTTGAAAAGGTTACCTTACAATGAGCATGTGTCCCTACCTGTGAAAGAAGTATGGATTTAGGAACAAAGTAACTGCAGTAAGAAAAGCAGAACTGAACAGAACAGGTAAAATAAATCTCCATACCAACAGCTTTTTGCAAGGTAGCTTTGAGATCCTTCAATTCCACAGGTTCAATCTACTAAGAACTGTCCTAAAGTTTGAATGAACTGAAATGAACTTACATAAAGTTATGACAATTCTGTACACTGCCAGCAAAGCTTTTAAATCAAAAGTAACAATTGGCTCTTCAGCAAATAGAGGCTTAAGTAAAGCATCACCAATAAAACCCACAGTAAAGCAGAACAGCGACTTTTCCCATTATTACGGCACGTGCAATTGTAGATGTTGCTGCACCACAGCCATGAGCAGCATTCCCTTCCCTGAAGGTTTAAGAAATTAAAGAGAAGGTTCCCAACAAGTTATTTCACTTATCAGAGCTGAGCAGAATTTAGTGCTTGGCCTCTACACATGAATTCCAAGCATCAGCCTTGACTCCAAAGCCTTTGTTGGCAGTCAGGGCCTATGCAGACCAAATAACGAGGTTTAGAAACCAATACCAATTACCCGTAACTTCAATAGCTCCTGCACAACCTGCAAATAAAAAGAGATGAAAGCTTCATCTTCCTACATTAAACTCTTTGAAAACATTCACACAGAAAACAGACAGCATGTTGCCAAGAGATTTTCAAATTCAGTTTTATTTCAGAATTAAAATAGAAGACAACATAATCTATTTAGCAGACAACCAAAATTAGATTCAGCTTTGCTCATTCTCTTACAAATCTCATTAGGATTCCATGTGCCAGCATGAACCATTCCCACCCACTCATTGCAGTTCTTTCAGCTCCCACCTGCCTGATCAGATAAAAATCCAGTTGAATCCCAGAAGAGAGTAGGCGATCAGTTCATATTATTTTACTGCATTTATAGCACAGCTAATTTCACAATAGGTTAGTAGATAAATGAGTTGGAGAAGTAGCAGATTTCTACAATTTAAAGTAACAGCACCTCAGTATCTATTCTTTATCTGCCATCACTTCTTGGAGTGCCACTTCAACACTTAAATAGGAAGCACTCCTATTCAAAATACAACTCAGCACAGACCCTGAAGTGGACTGAACAGTGAAAAAAACCTCCCATGATTTTAAAGTCATATTTGCTTCACTTAAGAGCTGGTAGCTGGACTCTGAAATCTTTTGTATCGTTGTTCATGCTTTCTCCAATCCAAATACTAATGAAACAGTATCAGCAGGCCAACAAGGAAAGCAAATATTTCAAATGAGGGGTACTGATGCACAAGAATCTGGCTTAATTACACATACACTAATCTTTCTCTTTGACAAGAGGAAGAAGGAAGAGGCAGGGTCCTTATTATAACTAGCCAGGCTTTCAGAAGCATGGTGAATAGCTTGCTCCTACTGAGCACACTTCTTGAAACTCTTTGTCCTAACAGACCAACTTCAACATGCAACAGTTATAACATTCTTTTATTCAAAGCTCCAACAGTCAGCTTGGACACTAATTCCCTCATACCTAGCTAACACTTCCCAAAGAGTGCTCTGAAGAAAAAAAAACACTAGGTGAGATTTTTGACCCTTATAAACCAACGGTTTAAGCCTCGGTTTTGTTATGCACTTGTATAGTAAAGCACTCAGACACTGACAACACACGTTGTTAGGCAACCATGACTCAGATTCAACTAAGGTAGTGTCCAAAAATTCCATCATTATCATTGAATTACTGCTATAAGTTCTCAAAAAAAACCACTTCCATTTTGTGACAACTAGAAGAAATATTAGTAAGCTAAACTCCTTTGGCTCTAAGCAACAATAATATGGAACACTTTTCAATCCAAAGGGTACTAAAATCTGTTGCACTGATTAACTAAATTGCAAATACTAGGCAAATTATAATGTGCCTAAAATCAGGCCTTATACATATATCTAGCTATAGATACCCACACTCAGACATACCACTTTAATTAAACTTTAACTCTGAAAAACAGCTCTGGCTTGATCAACAGACGGCAATATCTGATTGTCCTGGGTTCAGCAGTAGCAGTCATTTTTCTCCTTCTCAGTAGCTGGTGCAGTGCTGTGGTTTTGGCTTTTGGTCTGGGAACAGCGCTGATAACACCAATGTTCTCAGTTACTGCTCAGTAATGTTTACTCTGACCAAGGACTTTCTGAGCCTCAGCTCTGCCAGGGAGGAGGGGAAGCTGGGAGGAAGCAGAGCCAGGACACCTGACCCAAACTGACCAAAGAAGTATTCCATACCACAGCACGTCATGCCCACTATATAAGCTGGGGGCAGTTACCTGGAAGGGTTGGGTCACTGCTCGGTCAGGCTGGGTATCGGTCGGTGGGTGGTGAGCAGTTGTATTCTCTTCCCTTGTCATTTCTCTAATCATCATTATTATTGGTGGCAACAGCAGTGGTTTGTGTTATACCTCAGTTATGGACTGTTCTTATCTCAATCCGTGGGAGTTACATTCTTTCCATTCTCCTCCCCATCCCTCTGGGAGCGGGGGAAAGAAGGGGGGGAGTGAGCAAACAGCTGTGTGGTTCTGGGTTGGTGGCTGGGCTTAGGGCTTAAACCACAACACATAACAGAATTTCAGGAACCACTGAGAAGAGTTTTGAAAGTGCTTGAACTTAAATTTGGCCAAGATAAAAATATTCAAGCATTTGGAGGTTAACTTGGAGCATTAATATTTTTCTATTTAAATTCTGGCAATTAGAAAGAACAATTCCCCCTCACCTAAAAAACTGCCAGGTTTAATCAATTTAGTTGAGAAGTGTATGTAGTAAGAAAATATTCTTTCCTATCTCTTAGGTCACTTATATCCCAACCTAACATTAGTAAGCAGAGATTATCTTAAAATACACATCAGGAATACAATTTACCTATATTTGGAATAAGCTTTATCATTAGTTTCATTTTGATCATGAGGAATGAGACAACTAATATTTCAGTCAAATTATTTTATATTATTTTACTTCTGAAAGGCCAAAAATAAAATTCAAAAGGAAGTGCCTACAAATACATACAGATACTTTATTAGACATACTGAGCAACAGCACCTTTTCAATATTAAGAAGTTTACCCATTCAGATAATCACAGTTTCATTACAGAAGTTCTATTGTGTGATTTAGCCAGGCAAAGTTTCACAATA
Source organism: Psilopsiagon aurifrons (assembly GCA_025447955.1). Classification (NCBI taxonomy): domain Eukaryota; kingdom Metazoa; phylum Chordata; class Aves; order Psittaciformes; family Psittacidae; genus Psilopsiagon; species Psilopsiagon aurifrons. The sequence goes on from JAOEHY010026188.1 coordinate 10,094, forward strand.
AAAAAAAGAGACAGTATTTTCATTAAACTTATGTTTGCTTCTACAAATGAAGAGGACTTTTAATCATGAGTTTCCTTAAAAACACCATATGTTGTTAACAAGCAGTAAAGCACTAGTGTTGAAAGGCACTAGGTTGTTGGCTTGTGTTATCTAGTTTCCAATACAGATACAGGCACTTGAAAGCTTAAGAAATTGAGCCTGTAAAACAATTCTGTGTTTGTGCAGAAGTTGCTACATTCATTAATCTCTTCCACAGGTTGCCTGCAGTTGTAAGGATACAAAACTGATCGAGTGAATCTCTGCAGCACCTTTTACAAGTTGGATCTCTCTTTGGCAGACATACGAGATGTGGACTGTGTGTATGTCCTGATTACATCCTAAAAATAATACAAAAGAAATATTCAGAGCAAGTTCCATTAAAAGTAATTACAGGAACTTCAGGAAAAAAAAAAGCCAATACTTGAAGTAACAATGTTGCTATTCTGCTTAGCAAGCACCCAGCCCAGGAAAGGCTTGTGGAAATGTTTCATTACCACTACAAAGAGTGTGTAAACATTTGGTCGGTCTGTTGAATCAACCTGAACACATTGCATAGCACGTAGTTATCTTCCAGAAACCTCACAAAAACCCAACTAAAACAAAGTAATTGTACATCGTTGGTTAATCAACATTTAATTAAATGTAATTAGAGTGATGTTTCCTCAGTCTGTAATTCTACATGCACTGACTTCTGCCATTTAAACCAAATGAGAAGACTTCTCACTTTGTTGGGTTTACAAAAGAAGCTAAGCCAATTCACACAGTCAAAATTCAGCTACAGAAATCATTAGCATACCTTCTTCCCACTGTCAGCATTGTATTTGTCCAGCAAAGCCTGAATACGAGCACCATAGTCAGGATGAACATCGGTGAAGTTTTTCACCTGAACAGGAAGACAGAACAGAAGAAACAACAATAATTTTTTCCTCCACTCCAAATGTATTCCTCAGTACATTTTCTGCTCTGTGCTCTACAAGCAGTAAATATCATAAGGAAGAGGATGAAAACTCTTTTCTACATAATTTAATCTTAACCAGCCAGAAAGGAGCTATGAAGATCTTCAAACACTATTTCTATTACCTCACACAGAGCCCTTTCCAAATTTAGATGAAGTTCCACTGGGAAGGATAAAGATGCAATCCTTCCTTAGTTCTCCCTGCCTTATCCTTTAGAGCAAAACATTACACTGGCAGTCACCCTGATTTTGAAACACAATGACATCCTTGCTGTTCAACATCAATCCCATTTTTCCTATCAGGGAAAAGTTACTTTAACATGTTATACGTCATTTATAACTACGTGCCTATTTACACAAGTGTTCTGTATTGTTAATTCCCATGCAAGAAAAATCCAGAAGAATTCCTGATCTTCCTTTTTGGCAGTATACAGATACTGCCAAAGTTACTGGACTGCAAGAAAACCTGGAATAAAAAGCAATGGCTAAAACCCAAATAGGCCACTTACAGCTCTCTTCTGAATGAAGAGTTGTGCATCCTTAAGATGATCAGCAATGTTTTTGCACAGCCTTTGGCGTTCATCCTCCTTCAGCACTTTGGTATAGAAGTCTCGCACCTTTAGATTGTAAACAAAGTTTTATTTTGCAATTCCCAAAAGCAGGCTAATCAGGCATTGGAAGAGGCTTCCCAGGGAACTGGTGGAATTGGTCCTTGGAAGCATTCAAAAACTATGTAGATGAGGCCCTCAGCGGTATGTTTTAGTGGTACTCTTGGCAGCCCTGAGGTAATGATCTGACCCAATGATCTTTTCCAACCTAGCTGATTCCATGACTCTGATTCTACCTGTAGCAGTCAATAACACTTAGTAAACTTTTAAGATTCATGACTACTGAAAAAAATAGCTTTTACTTACTAGGCAGGCAACAATTAAAATACTCCAAATATTTAAACTCAAAAGGCAACCGAACTGTGGCGGGGTTCTGTTTCTTTTGTTTTGGCAAATCTACTAACAACTCCTTCCATTACCAGCTTGAAATAACTGTTGCTTACTGAATTAATGGAAACAAATATTGCTGTTGTGCTCCAATTCAGCAATTGGCTATCATGCCATTTACTCTAGTTTGCATATCTGCAGACACTAATCTCAAGATGACAGGTACAAACTCTAGATATTGGTGCCCAGAATAAGGATGAGATTTCACCAAGTGTCTTGTCAGCAAAAAAATTATCAGTTATCAAATTAAACTGCATGGAGATCTTCCAAGCTCTCATTAGCTGAGCTTCAGGTTAGCCCAGATGCTTCAGAGAAGAGCCACAGCTGATTGATTCTTATTATTGTTCTCTAAACCCATTCTATAAACTCATCTTATGTAAAACAGGCTACACAAAGCCTTTTCATACTTCATACCTGAGTCACATTATCTTCATTTGCACTGTTGAAGCGCTGCACATCTCCTGAAATAGACATGCGGGTCTCCTTCCACACAGGTTGATCTTCTGGACCAGTAAAACTGTTTGGGTAATAGTTTGGGGCACCACCTGAAAACAAAACCCCACAAAACCAAAACAATGAGACACCAGCTCAGATTAATTCATAAAACAGAGAAAGTTCTTTGCCTAGAAGAGGCATAGCTAAGCATATCCTTGTTTACTCTCAGGTATAAAACAGTCACTATTGAGCAAACACTGACGGAACATAGGCTGCTGAATAGAGGCAAAGTTAAAGCTTTACTTTTTGCCTTTCACAACCTCTTAGAAATCAAATAGCAAAGCAGTTTAACAAATGGACTGAGTATATGGCAGTCAATTTTTAAATGTAGAAATGCAAAGATATTTATGCCATCTCTATAATTAGAATAGATTTTTTTGCTTAGAAGTAGAAACAAAGTAGCAGTAATTAACTTCTGTGAAACCATTTCTCTGGCATATTTCTTTATTTTAAATAGTTAATATTGTAGAACTTCTTCAATTAAGTCCCCTTTAAGAAGCATGTTTCTAGAAGTTTTTAAAGGAACATAAACTAGGGACATTACTGAATTCATTTGACTGGGGGTGTTCTCCTGCAAACCCCCTTTCTCCTGAAGCCCTATTTCTAAGTTTTAAAAAGCATCTTAAGCTTCGCTTGGTTTTTACACCTCCATACAAACAAAGTCTCTTTTCCTGGATTCATAGAAGAGATATACATCCATTGTAAACAAGTATGCAAAGATGACAACCATTCTACTTTCCAGGAGCCAAAAAGAATACCCCCCTCCTTTTTACCCATTTTTTGCAAAATTGAGTCTCTTTGTAGCAAAAAGAAGTTATTACATACATCAAACTGAAAAACTCTTCAGAGATTATCAACTACTTTTAACAAGGCTGAAGTTCCATGAGGAATGTCCATGTGCTTCTTTTATAGTCTTAAAAATAATGAAGATAACACATTCTGTAATCGACACAAGCAAGCTTGTGTTTCACAGCAAAGCTTTGATTCTCAGCTCTTGTACAAGACTGATGAGATGTACACTAGATCCATAAATAAGGGTGATGAAGGCAATATAGTAGCATACTCAGATGTCAAACTGCTTTCAACAAGATCCCTCAAACAGGAGATAACAGGATAAAAGACAGTATCTTGTCAATTAGAAGCATATCAAGAACATAGCTAACAGAGGAACAGAAGTTCACTTTTTGCACTAAGAAGAATTAATCCAGTTGGCCCTCCTCAGGGATCTTTGTGATGACTGGTACTATTCATCACATTCATAAAGTCACCTGAAAAGGGAGCAAATAAACTGACAGTTTAGCCACTACAAACTTCAACTCAGTTAAAAATCAAAGCTAGCTTTTTATACTGCCACAATGTGTCATGATAACAAAACAGTGGATGAAAATTGTTTTTCTGAAAACGATTTTACTTGCCATGTAATTCACATGGAGAACAGAAATGCGTGCAACTTCACATATGCACAACTAAGGGTTCTAAGATATGTTATTACCTATCACAAAACAGATCTTGAATTCATTTGGATGGGTTGAAGTAAATTGCTTTTTGATTGCTGGTGAGCACTGAGTTAAAGAGAGTATTAGGAACGGCACATGGACAAACTTGGGGCACTGTACAGAAAAGGGTATGGAGAATCATAGAATAGTTTGGGTTGGAAAAGAGCTTAAGCTCATCCAGTTCCAGCCCCCCCTGCCATGGGCAGGGACACCACACTAAACCATGCCACCCAAGGCTCTGTCCAACCCGGCCTTGAACACCACCAGGGATGGAGCATTCACAACTTCCCTGAGCAACCCATTCTTCCTCATATCCGATCTAAACTTCCCCTGTTTAAGCTTGAACCCGTTACTCCTTGTCCTCTTATTACAGTCCCTAATTGCAGATTTGTAACAACCACAGGCAAGGCCAACTCATCTCAGAAAGGATCTGGTAATATAAGGAAAGGTACTAAAAGGCTGACAGATTAGGAGAGGTAAGGAACAATTTTCATGTAAAAGAAGAAAGCAGACTGGGAAGTCTGAAGCTCAGGAAGTTACAGCGATGTTTCAGTCAAGGGAAAATGTCAAAACTGAATAGTTGAGGAGAAAAAGTAGCATTTCCTACAGTGTAAGTCAGTAATATCAAAAATCCCCCATCTGTTAAACAAGCATCTTAAAACCTCTGTGAGCAGAAAAGAATTCTACAAGTACACGCATAAGATATTTTTTGTTAGTACCTTGGTTATCAGAAACACACATTGGTCCATCCCTTTGGTAATTAGCTACACGAGCTCTGAAGGGGCAGTTCACAGGAATTTGTAGATAGTTGGGTCCCAGACGGTGTCTGTGAGTGTCAGGATACGAAAAGAGACGACCCTAAAACATTTATCACATTACTATTACTTGCTGAAAGAGGTCACCCAAGCAATGTATATGCCAATTCAAACACCTACATATTAAGTAGTGAAAGGGAGAAGACCATTTTCTTTGCACATATATCCCTGACATACTCTGAATTATGTCCAAAGTGACACTGGGCCACAAACTAACTTTGCTGGAATATCAGCGAAGAGCAGCAGGTTGAAGCATGTTTATGCAGCTTGGTATTTCCTAACAATTTCAGAATGCTAAGCCTCTTCTGAAGCAGGAAAATGGTTACATGCGTACAGATATAAGTGACTGTAACAGTGCTAAATGCTACTAATGAATAATGTAGTGTTTTCCTGCTTGTTTTCAAACTTAGATTTAAAAATTGTTTGCATCTGAAATATGGGACTCCCTTATTTATTTACTGAACTGAATCTGAAGCATGCCTAGTGACATCTGTGCCAAGAAGACAGACTTATTCTGATCATGAAGTCTGCGGAAGCAAAGAGGCAAACCAAGCAAACTGCATGACAGTTCACAAAATTATCCTGTTAAACTGTCAAAATTCCTTCTTGTTTCCATGGATATTATTTGAAACAATCTGGTTTTAATCTGAAAAGGCATAACATGCAAACATCCAGGATTCTGCAGCCAGTATAGAATGCAGCCAGTATTATCACATACTTTGACCTGCAAGAAATGTGAAACTACTTCCAAAGAACAGTCTTATTGATTGTATCAGGGATTAGCCGTGTCTGTACTTTAGACCACCTCTCACACTTGTAAGAGATTATAAGTCTAAGATATATTGTAAAAGCACTAATGAATATGCATTGCTGCTTTGGTTTTATCCCATACTTCTTGCCAGACTGACAGATCTCCTCACCGACTTTGCTAGCTGCTTCAGATGCCCTCTTTAATTCTAGATTTGCTACCCCTTTAGTTCTTTCCCATTCTCTTTTTTATTCCCATTTTGAATGAGCACATCAAGTGGTGATCATTAAAAAACACCAAAAAAGTTAAGTTAAAAAAAAATCAGTTGCTTTCCATGGGTCAGGTTTACTGCTTCTACCAAAAAGGGATAGGAATGCTTTTATGAACAGCAATGCAAATGTAACTCTTCAGGTGAAATCTTACATGCATTGTAGTTTACCTGCAGCATTTTGTCAGGGCTAGGTTCAATACCAGGTGGCATGTTGCTAGGATCAAATGCCATCTGTTCTACCTCTGCAAAGTAATTGACAGGATTCCTGTTCAAGACAAGCTTTCCCACAGGGATGAGGGGGTAGTCACCATGTGGCCAGACCTGCAAGACATAACACACATTATAATCAACATTGTTACAGTATTATACAGCTTAATTACTAGGCAGCATGTGCCTGATTTAAGTCTTGATTAAGAAAATAGATTACTAAAGAAATTATTTTTTTGTTAACACTGAGAAATGTTTTAAGAAGTCTTTTGCAATTAACACAAATACTAACGCAACTTATTTCATCATCCCAGCATAATCTCAGCTGTGCTTGACTACTTAAATGAAATACCCAAAGGCACTTGAAAAGCAGCCTAGGAATGCAATATCATAGGTGGAACTGGTAGCACGATAGTTTTCAGCTACATCCAAATGCAACCAGCTTAACAAGCCTTTTCTTTGTCATCTTAACTTGTACTTTCAACCTTAAAAAGTCTTTAGCCATTTTGGGAGAGGAATATTAGAGGGGAAAAAAGTAATACAAGTTGACCTTGGTATCTTTCAACAAGCCGTTCCTTGGAACAGCAATTCAAAGTCAGACCAAATCAGATCAACAATCAGAAACAACATTATTAACACTTAAAACTAGAGAGCTCAGAGTGTGACTACATGACCAGAGATCACACTCTTGAAGCCCAGTGCAGTTGTAATCTACAGGCCTGGAATCAAGCCCTATCCATATTTCACTGAGATAGAGTAACATCAGTTATAACATCAGTATAATTTCATCCCCAGAATTTCTGACTCATGATGAACACACATTAAAGAGTACACTTAAACAGAAAGGGAGAATAAAAAGGACAGATTATTAAATAGTAATTAGAAGTAAATTGTATAGTAAATACAATTAACTATTTCATTTTATTTATAAAATATTCATTTTTATTTATAAATTTTTTATTGTATTTATTTTTATTTATTTATTAACTAAACTATAGTAAATAGAAGTAAATATTCTATTTACTCTAGAATAAAAAGGCTAGATTAACTAGCCATTTATTTATGGACCTAGTAAGAAAACAGTACTACTCCATGGAAACTGCTACACTTAATAGATAAGCTCAGGTCTGGCATTTTGACCTTACAACCTTTCTTACAACTACTTGAAATAGAATATTCACAACTGCATCACAGATACCTTAGTTAAATCAAAAGGATTAAATGGAAACTTCTCTGCTTCTTCAAACGTCATAACTTGAATGTAGAAAGACCATGATGGATAGTCCCCCTTGGCAATGGCGTTGTAAAGATCACGTATTCCATAATCAGGATCGGTAGAAGCCAGCCTTCCTGCTTCTTCAACAGGAAGATTTCTGATGCCCTGATCAGTCTAAAAAACAATTAAAAGCGGTAGCACCAGTTACAACACACAGAAATATTTCAGAAATCATTACCAGGAATAAACTTTAACAAGACTTATAATTCAAGAATGCAACTGTCCATGCCCTAATCTCCAATAATTTGAGCTGCAAATAATAACACATTCAACAGCTGCCTTTCAGGTAAAAAAGTAGTTCTCTGATGAAAGTGAAATAAATACATATCGCTATATTGCACAACACAATACATCAAACTTGAAGGTCTGTTCCCTGCAGCACATCAAGCAAAGAGCTTTTCCCTCACTCCTTACAGGACAGTGTTCCTTTACTGTGCCATCATACCACCCTTTCCTACATATCATATTCCAAGCAAGTGATAAAATGGTTGCAACCCTCAGGGCTGAAAGTTCTGGATTCTACATGAATCTGAGTTTTCCATTCCCCACCCCCATTCCTGTGACATCTTTAGTACTAACTAAAAATCTCATCTTAATAAGCTTTTGACAACCTGAAGGCTAAAAGCTGCTACACAATTCCTCTTAGTTTAACAGACTGGTTCAAACGAAGTCTTGCTTCAAAGGAAGATTCCAGCCTCCACGGATGTCCAATGATGTAAGCAGCTGCATGGCCTTTAAACCTTTGAAGGGAGGCTGTTTTCAAGTGAGATATGCTGGTGGCTGCTTTCTCAGAAAAGGGTGGAAATTCTGTGAGGTTCCAAGAGCTTCAGCTGCAGAGCTCTTGGAAACAGTTTTGATATTTTGGTATACAGTCAAGGCCATGTTAAAAATCATAGAAACACAGAATAGTTAGGGTTAGAAAGGACTTTAAGATCATCTAGCTCCATCCCCCCTGCCATGGCCAGGGAAAACTTCACGCTAAACCATGCTGCCCAAGGGTGAGTCCAACCTGGCTTTGAACACTGCCAGGGACGGAGCACAACTTCCTTGGGCAGCCCATTCGATGGGGCTCATATCCAGAAAATAAATGGGAACAAAGCCCAGATCCAGACTGAGAAAACTTTTACTTGAAGAATTTTAATCTGTGTAGCCATGAATTTGAATCAGGAACATATCACACAGAGAGTAAAACACATTTCCAAAGGACTAGAGGTTTTGTGTATGTGCAGCAAATGACAGCAAGCGAGTCTGATGGGATGTTTTTGCCCAGCCTCATACCCAAAACATCTAGTTCAGAGCTCAGCACACAAGTAGACAGAGTTCTTCAATAAAAGACAGTTCCCAAAAGAAGAGTTCTTTAGAGTCTAGAAATACCTACTGTGTCATAGCAAGAACACTGATGCCCACTGTATTTGTTAAAGGCATGCAACTGATACAAAATACCCCATAGACTTTTTTGATTGAGTCTATGCACTAGAAGTCTCTTGTGACTTAAACTTGACAAGTCACAAAACATCTTTAGAACATCTATTTAACCCGTTTTGTTGATTCTGTGATTTATCCAATCTGATGTACACTTCCAAAAGATAACTGGAAAAAATATTGATACCTTTGCATGGAATTTGCAGTAAACTGCTCTTCCACTAGCATTAACCAGTTTAAAAGTATGTGATCCATATCCATTCATATGGCGATAACCATCCGGAATACCACGGTCGCTGAACAAGAAAGACACCTAAAGAGAAGAATCAAACAGTATAAACAGACTCACCAGATCAAGGATAAAGTGACTATTCAAGACAGAATGTGTTTCTTGCATTAATCTGCACTGCTGGAAGCTATCTTAACTTTGGAATTTCTAGTTTAAGTTTTAAGAATATTAAATAAGACTGCTTTGGTTTTGCACAAAGAACAATTGTGAATTAAACCTACGTGAGGTTTTATGCCCACATAAAATATTCAGTCAATTACAAGGCATTAACCTAGTGATAATGTTACAAATTCCCCTGCAAGCACACAGCAGGTAAGCATGAATAACAGGTTACAAACATAAGTGATGTTTCTTTGCAGGTTAAAGACAAAAAAACGAGAGTTGAAGTCTTTAACAACTCCAAAGTCTTCAAGCTGTAAAAACACCACCCTGCAAACATATCTAAAATGCTGATCTTCTTTAGGTTTATGACCACAAACAATGCTTGTGGCACTACATCTGTACTGGAAGGCTTCTGTATGAACCACTTTTCTTTAAAATAAATACATACAACTGCATTTTTAATTATACATTAGCTTTTTTGCATAACATCTAGATACAAATACACATCAGAACAATTAGAATTCACTGCGAATTCTAGTAATTTTTGAGTTGATCTCATGAGCAACACAATACACTGCTTTAAATAAATACGTATTAGCATTGCTTTCCCAGTCCATTACTATTCTCCAACATTAACAGTTTGTTGTTATCAGTATCTCTGCTGCTTCAGTGATAGAAAACTTAGCAACTTCTCCTTCATCCCCATATAAAATATGATTGAAAATGGAAAATCCCACCCATTTCACAGAGTCACTAAAAGAAAGCCTAGACACACATATTAATAGCCTTAAGCTACTGTTGGCCTTTCACCTTTATACTGTTCCCAGAAGATTACGTAGACTTCTAGATAAAACAGGGAAACACGGAAAAAGAGATTAAAAAAAATATGCTGTCATAACACAATTTTCTTAATCATACAAAACGAAGTCAAAGGGGAAGCTTACTTGATGCAAAGACTCAGGGCGAAGACTCCAGAAGTCCCACACCATGTCCGGATCCTTCAAATGAGTCTGAGGGTTCCTTTTTTGGCTATGGATGAAGGATGGAAACTAATTTGTCCAGAGAGAAGGAAAGGGGAAAAAAAAGAAGTTCTTTAAGACCTTCAAATTATACAGGTATACTAAGCAACTCCTGGTACAAGGCAACTATTTTTTTCATTACACTTAACTGTGAGAGGAACTGCACACAAAGATGAGACAGAGTTGCAAGATCACTGAAAATAATCTTCTACTGCCACACATCTCCTGCAATCAAATTCATTCACAGACCAGTAAAAGTGTGGTAAAGTGAAATATTTACAATTAGATTGAATAAGATGTTCAAAGCTAAAGAATGCTTTCATTTTGTGACTGATAAAATGAAAGGTAAATCTTTTCAAATTTGTATGTCTGAACTTTACTGAATACTTGACTCGTAAAGGAAACAGAGATACTATAAAATATCTGTGCAGAACTCTTCCACACAAGAAAAGTCCCTCTATTTATAAAGTGCTGTTAAACTTATGCTAAAAGACAAAAAAAGAAGTCAGATTTAATAAAAGAACTTAAAAGAAGTTTGTAAAGTGAAAAGTCTTCCCCTCCTGCAATAGCCTCTGAATGAAAAACCTGTCTACAGAGCAAAACAGCCAATTTGAACACCAGCAAAACTGGTCAGATCTCAAGTTAAGACCATGGTAACATACTTATTTACTGGCACTAGCAAACAGAACTAAATGTGTGCTCTTTGCAGGATGAAATTACATAAGTAACCTAGCACTGGTTCTTGAATTAAGTGGCATCCTTTCAAGTAAAAGCCATTCAGGCCTAGCAAACAACAAAGTTTAAGTGTGTCAAAACAACCGGCTTTGCTTTTCAGTGAAGGAAGAACATGATATGAATGAACTTTTGGACTCTTTCAAAGTACCTTCCTCTTTCATGCTTACTCACCAGCATTGCATCCCGAATAAAAAAGATGGGAGTATTATTTCCCACAAGATCCCAGTTACCCTCTTCTGTGTAGAATTTCATTGCAAACCCTCGAGGGTCCCGAACTGTATCAGCTGACCCAGATTCTCCAGCTTGAAGAAACACATGAACATACAGAAATGTTATGATCAGAAACGCATACAGATTGTAAGCCTAAAACCACAGAACTTAAGAATATGCCATAAAATCCTAAAAGGGTGGGGTTTACTGCCACGATTGAGAGATATAATATATTAATATATTCCTTAATATATTAAGGAATTTTTGCCATATTTTAGGTAATACTTCAGGCATTGAAAGTTTCTAAACAGACACCCACCCAAGCATCAGGGCCAGAGTTAAAAGAAAGCAAAAACAACTATAGCCGCTTGAGCCAATTCAGAGTGAAATTTGCATTATCAAACAGAAAATGTTAGACAGTAAGGCTGAAACAGTTTCTGTGCTTCAAATAACAGCGTGAAATTCTCACATTTGGAAGGTAGCAATATAAAAAAACATGCCTAAAAAAAAAGGGAACTTCATATAGAAGAGCTGAAACCCTTTTAATTCCGCTCCTGCTTTATCCAAAACAGTCTTTTCAATGGGTAACTTTATACCAGAGCAGAAGTGCCTACTACAATACTCAAGGAAAGGTGTTCCAGAAATATCCAGGAACAGCTAATGCTAAACATATTGATGAACTAACAAGGACACTCACTCATTAAAATAATTGTGTAGTACAGAAGAGCTAGGAAGAAACACATTCAAACAGAGCAGAGAAAGCGAAGGTAATGATGCAACATCCCACTGCAGCACACAAAGGTTGTAACTCAGCTGCCTGTCTTTCCCCTGGTACAAAATTCCATGCCCCCTCCAGTTTTGTTGACACAGAGAAAAGCTGGTAGGCTAAAACCAGTGGCTCCTTGAGCCTCTTTGAACAAAAACTCTCTCTGCAATATTACTTCCAGAACTGAATCCTCCTTAGGATTTCTCTTCTTTTAAATACAGATAAAGTAGTAACACATATTTTGAAATCTCTTTTTTTACCAGAGAAGATACTGATCATAATGCGTGCTTTAACTAATATAATTTAAGATGAGAAAATGAACATGAGCTAGCTGCAGCGTGCGCTTGCAGCCCAGAAAGCCAACTGCATCCTGGGCTGCATCGAAAGGAGTGTGACCAGCAGGTCGAGGGAAGTGATCCTGCCCCTCTGCTCTGCTCTCCTGAGACCTCACTTGGAGTATTGTGTGCAGTTCTGGTGTCCTCAACATAA
>JAOEHY010026190.1:0-14331 GCA_025447955.1 Psilopsiagon aurifrons
TTTCAAAATCAGCTTTATCACTTCTGGATCTGTGACAAACCAATTTTGCCTCCTCCACACAGCCAATCACTGTACACTATTAAAATAACACTGCACCTAGATTTTGAGAGAGCCTAAAAGATCATGAATATTGAGAGTACTTGAAATGCAATTTCCTTCTCATAAAAACTTTGGTGTCTGTTCTGAGTGCTGATATAATACGTGGAGGCTGCAAGCTTGTTCCTATAATCCATAGCAATTAGTTTCTATCAGGACATACTCCCACTCTCTGGTGAAGTTTTATGAATTGATGGGCATGGGGGAGTGTTGAAGAAAATTTTAGCTTCTTAAATCAAAATGAAAACAGCCACGAGACTCTCATGGGTCTGTAATGGACTGTAAAAGAAAGTCTACTGCAATCATATTTGATGTCACTATATTATCTACTTAATGCAAAACGATTCATTCCTATTCAAGGTCTTTTTTGAAATGCTTACATTCTCATTTAGCTACGAAATTCCTATGCATCACCTTCCCTTCACTGAAGCCACAGAATGGGAAGGAAGACTGGCAATATCTATTTGTAATATAAATTTACAGTCAACACTGGAAACAAGTCCAATTTTAAGAAGCAGCTAGTTACTAGTGTGGTCTAAGAGAATTTCACTTGCAAAGAAACTTAATTCCTGTATGCACACTGTTCGACTTAGCATTTACTACCTAGCTTTCAGGTTATTGTAATGAGGTCACTTCCTTGTTACTTTTTCCAGTTTTCAGTTCTTTTATTCTAAATTAACAAGTGGGTTACTTTCAGTACTTTATAAGAGATCTCCAACAGCTGCACTGGTAGCAAAATTCTTGGAAACCAACAACAAAACCACACATGAACAATATTTCTGTATTCCAGTACCACTTTCTGCTACAGTGATGTTGGCTGCAGATAAAATACTTTGCCGTAGTAGAAAATGCCATAAATCAAGAAAAAATGAGTTTTAGCAAGCAAGTTTGCTTTCTGCCCAGGAGACAGTTATTGTAGTATGCACTACTTTGCCACAAAATATCCTTCCTATGAAATATTAAAAGTATTTAAGAATCAATTCTCATGTTCAGAATTAATGCCCTTCCTGATATACTGGTGGGATGCCTTCCTCAGATAGCTGGCTAACAGAAACCAAGCTACTGATACCTTCTGTGTTGTTTTTAATAAAAGCTCAGTCAATAATAAATCTATCTAGTTATAAGCATTGCTTTACAAACACGAGCCCTCCAGCAAATTATTGAATCGGTTCAATTGATGAATCTCAAAAAATATTTTAGCCATGAAATTCCTTCATCATTACTGAGATTTTATTTCAATAACATCATTTATTGAAAATAACTCAGTTGTCAGCAACTGAATGCACAGCTTTCTACATAATATTAAAGTCACGTGCAGAACATGCTATTTGTATGCAAAGAAATTAAACATTTATAGTATGGAGAGGATTTAAAAAACTCAGTCTCATCCCCATACCATTTTTTTTTTTTTTTTAAGAGCTTTCTTCATTAAATAGGGTGTTAATGAGAACTTTTATCAAATAAAGATGAAAATGCTATGTCTGGCCCTTCCACAAGGGAAACAACTGCCAGCTTCTGTAATCACCGTTACTGCACAAAGAAAACTAAAATCAAGATGAAAATGGTAAAATAAATATGCCAAGGGAAGCAAGCGTGTATTTGTTTTATGGAACCCAGTGCAATGCAATGCAATACTCTGATCAAGCTAGCGTGAGTGTAAGAAGCATTACTGACGCATTTGCTTCACCTCCTTCTCCCTCTGCTGGACAGACATGGCCACCTTTGGGCACTCACACATAGTTCAGACCCTGAAATCTCACTTGCTCTGATCTAACTTGGCTTGTCTTACTGCCCACTGGATTGTGCCACATGGACAAAGGCAAAGAAACACATCTAACACAGTCCATGAATATGCAGTTGGTTTGATCCTTTCCCCCCCTTATGATCTCTGTATCTGCTGAACAGAAACACAGTAAGTAAAACCTTCTGAAAATTCTCACTGAGCAAATGACTCAGTTAAAATGTAGATACATACTGACACTCCAAGAAAAGTATGTGGCTTTTGTCATAATGGACACTGAAGCAATAAAAGTTTGACAGGTGGAGTAGATATAGGCTTAGAGGAAAAATAAAGCCCTCATCAAGCTTTTCAAGCCTTTGTTACTGTGGGTTTTTAGCTCCATTTTTGTTTACCTCCTGCATTCCAGCCTGTGGCTGAACAAAAGAGCAGCTGCTGAATCTGATAATACTGTTCAGCTTAGGCATTGCTTAGCAAATCAGAACAGTGCTAAATGACTTTACTTCATTAGACTGCAGATTTGCATTGCTTAGTCTGTACTTCACTGCTTGTCTGTCGATGCCTACACATTCATTTTGTAATATACGGGCATTTATTGAAATACATACATATTTTAAAGCAAAGAAAGAATTACTGACCACTATAACCATAAGAAAGCAATGAGATCTACTGGCTAGGACAGGGGTTATGAAATCAAGATTTGTAGGTTTTTAAGCTGGAATTTAATTCCAGCTCTGCTACCAACTAAGAACTTTGTTAATAATGACAGTATGCATCAAAAAAGAATTTAATACAGAACTGCAGTGTGAAGGCTCTAGATTTCCACAGATGAGCCAAGTCTTATTAAGAATTGCAGCATTTTGTAGAACTAGACAATTAATTGCATTTAATATGCTACATGCCATTTAAATTGCATACAAGGGTGAGTGTGTTTTATATGTGATTAAAATTTACATCAGTTTCTAGATGTACAGAATCTTGGTGTTTGCTTTTGTTAGTTGAGGGTTTTTTTGTGTTTGTTTGGGGTTTTTTTAAATATTTTAATTTGATTTTTTATGAATCTCTATTTATAAAGGCAACACGCTGCTTAGAAACTCCCCATATAAATTAATTTCTGCCTCATCACTGAGTCCCTTAGAGAATCTAGAAGAAGCCAGTCCTGATCACTCACCTATTTTGAAAGAGCAGCTTGAAAAAGAAGAAACCACCGCCAAGGAAAAGAAATGCAAGCATGGCTCTGAGAGCAGGTTGGTATGTCATGGACAAAAGGATGGAAGAAACAATCAAAATGTGCAAAAAGCCCATTCAGATATATTACGTGAACAAACCTATTAGCTATCTATGGTCAAGAAGAAAAGAAGATAGACTAAAGAAAAACATTTTCAAGTGTACTACTAGAAGCTTTAGCAAAGCTTTATCTTTATCTTGGCTGCTTTCACCTGAGTTCCCGTAGGAAATAGTAATCATGGTTGCTTTCTCTCCTGTTACGTGAACATTATGGCAATGCTCCTAAATTAGGAACTTCTGCAATACCCCAAAACCAACAAAAATAAGCAACTGAAAATACCATATGTTTTCAAGTGAGGCTTTCTTGTCCACTAATGAAGGATGGGAGGCCAACAGGCTAAGGTAAATGCTAGGATATTGTCTAGGTGCGCACATATTTCAGAGTCCATAAGACTGCAGGAGGAACCATAAGGCGCAGAAACAACCACTGTCTCTTGAGCTCACCCAGCCCTAACCATTTGGAGATTAAGCAGTGATACTACCTACTCAGCGGAACTTGACTGTTAAACAATATCTTGGCCTGCAGCCAGAATGGGTACTTAGACAGAAACCTAGTTCTTACAGATTAAAACTGCTCTACAAACTCACAGTGACAGCAGGCAGCCTGGAGAGCTTTCAGAATGTTTGTGTTCAAAGAACAGTTACTGCCGAGAAGCACCTTGCAGGTCAGAAAGACAAAGCAGAGGAAATAACAAAGTGCACTGATAGCAAATTGCCTCGGCATGCAGTGAAAATGGAGCATGTAGTCAAAAATTGGTGCTAACCTGCCGCATGTATCTGACAAGAGAGTTAAAAACCAGAACAACACTGTGCAACTCTTACCTACAGAGAAGCTGCTAAACAATGTCTGGATTTACTGTAAAAGTGACAACGGTGTGTCCCGTACAGGAGTCCCCAAGTGGCTATGATTAGAAAAACTAGAACAACAAGTGCAAATGAAGGTGTGAGCCTGCTGAATTGCTTTGATGCCTAGGCTTGGGCTCGGTTCTCATCCTCACACTGCTAAAAGAGCTCTGTCATTATAAGTGACTTAATTTTCCCATGAATTATCAGACATTTCTGTCATTTAAATGGCATACACATTTTAAGTTATATTTTCTGTGTCAGCCAAAAATGATGGCATTTTTAGCTTGGGTAAGCCTGAGCATTTTTATTAACCACCATTCCATGTATATTCAAATGACTCAGAGGTACAGCATCACAGCCAGACTTTAATTTTTGACCCTCATTAATTCATCAAGTTCATAGCTGTTCTTCTCATCTGAAACTTGTTCTTAGCATTTCAACCTCTGCCTTATAGCATTAAGTTTAAAGTCAAAATGAGAATGTCAGCTCTCTTTTCTCTTTCATTAAGATGATTTAAATTATCCAGAATTTTTTCCCACTCCCAAGAACAGCCAGCTTTTTTTCTCGGTTTCTTTTTTATAATGTATACAAATTGAGAGAAAGCTGGCTTGTACCACTAAGTAAACTGGAAGAAGTCTAACAATGAACAAATTAACAACACACATTTTGTCTTGAACTTAATTAATATCACTACTAGCTCTGTAAGAGCCAGAGGACTGATGTTTATCAGGGCAAAAGTATTTACTTTTAAAAGTTAAAATAACGTGCAGCATGAGCACTTTGATTGATGATAGATTAGCTGAGACCAGTTTAACAAAGGTCAGACACAGCAGCAAACCCCACGAGGTCAGAGAGTTTCAGTTAAACTGAGTGGATATCATGATGTTTCTTCCACAGTTCTTATAATTGTGCAGGTCTCCAAAGTATACCAAAAAGAAGAGGTGAGAAAGTCACACTTTCTTTTTTCGTGTGAGTGCTAGTGATGCTGTCACTTTTTTGTTGCAGAGTACTTTCCTGGTCCTCTGTTTGCGTTTTTATTGCAGATTCCCAGAAACTGGGGCAGAAAGCGTACAGAGAATCTACTGGATTGCTGTTGTGAGGCAAATAATCCTCTACTCTTTAAAGGCACAACTACTGGTGCAGAAGACAATTAGACACTTGCTAGTGCTTTTTTCACAATACACTTGGAAAGGAGATTAAGCAAGCAATGCCTGGAACTAAATCTAAGGCTGCTTTATTGCCTGGATATCGTGTATATAACAAGGCTGCATTATTGCCTGCATATGTAAGTTATATATTTTATACATATATATTAATATATATTTCTTGCATATCAGTTATAAATGGGCAGAAGAGAATTTTTGTATCAGTGAAGACTGGTATTTTGCATATTTTGAGAGCAGCAAGAATTTTGAGATTTGCATCAGAAATACTTATCTGAAGTTAACTGAGGTCATTGCACAAGAGCAGTCTCACTATAATGCCTGACTGCCTGAAATGTGAGGTCAGTATTGACTGATTTATGTTTTGCTACCAGTAAGATTTTTCTAAATTAAGTATATCCCAGAGGAGTATTTATTTCCAAAGCAAGTATTTCACAATATTCGTCATTTTGACACTTCCATTTTGGTAGCATACCACAAATCAGAAAAACATTCAATTTTATGTTACAAACTTCATATTAGCAATTATTTGTTTATCAGATCAAAGAAAAACAGATTTTTAAAATTTCAACAGGTTATTTGCCTTTTTTGTTCTTTGGTACACTTTGAACTGCCTCTGGTTCACTTTTACATTATATACAAAGACCTGAGAATATTTCTGCCATATGGATAGTGTCACTTAAAAAAATATTCAAAGTACATTAAATAGATCATTAAACAGTTATACATATAAGTAGCAAATTATCAACTAGGGAAAAGATAGTTTAATAACTATATATAACACTTCTACAATACCTAAGCACAGTAGGCTAGTCTCATGTTTGCAGGTTTGAGGTTTATTTTGTTGTTCGGCTTTTCTTTTGCAAGTTTGATCAAGAAGGAAGACAAACAATGAGAAATATAACAGCTAGTATTTTAAGCCCCTAAATCACACTCTTCTGACTATGGATGAGTAAAAGAGGAGCAGAAGGGCTTAAATCAAGACTACTGAAAGATAAAAAAATCCTCTACAGCTACAAATCCCTGGGAGCTCTCAAGGTAAAACAATTTGCAAAGTCCTGTACAAAATAATAGTCTGTTCTGCTGTTAAAAAATGTGACTAGGTTTAAAGCCCCAAAACCCACAAACAAGAAGCTCAGCAAGATGAAAGGTGAACATGAACCTGTTATGAAAAACAGAGCTGGCTGTTTAACATTTTTAAGTGTGCTTGTCCATTAAAACTTCTAATTCTTAAAACCATATCTTGTAGGGTACATCACCCTAAGACTATCTTCTTATTTAATTCTGATTCTAAAACCAACAGAAAACAGAAGGCAAAATGGCAAAACTAAAGCCCCAGGATCATTTGTGTAACCGAAGAACAAACTAGATGAATTCTAATGTCATCAGTGCCTCATTTCCAAAAACAAAATTGTGAAACACAAAACCCACCTTCCTTCTGATTAGGTCAAACCTTTACCATTCTGAAAACAAACCTTAACATGGCTAATATCCATTACAGATAATTTTTCTTCACATCAGTGCATTGTGCATCTGTGCTCTGACATTCTCTGACATCCCTGAGTAAGAAGCACAGACTTTTGGCTTTCAGACACAGCTACAGCGAAAGGCCACTGAATAAAATGATTTTGCTACACTGTCCCAGCAATGACCTCAGTCCTGACTGAGGAGCTAATTCAGTTCCAAGGACTTTTACTATCAGACGCTGTCAATTTCTCCTTTTCTTTTTTTAATAATAATATCTAATATGGAATAGAGTTATTAGGAAGTGAGCTGAGACTAGCAAAATTCACTCTAGTTTGGGGATAAGATGGAATTGAAATTTCTCCCACTGAAGAAAAGATGCGATGGCTTTTCATTCACATATCTGTAAAAGTTGTCAGTAAATAAAGTACCATCAAATAAGGTAGATTCCTTCTTGAGGCTGGGGAAAAGTATTGTCTGCTTCTTACGCTGGTGAAAGAATGTAAACAAAAAAGAAAATCTTGAATTTTGAATTCATGCCTTAGGAAGTCAACCTCCCTCCCAGTTTCTCACTTCCTCTTGTAAAGCCTGGTCAAAATTTAAGCTTTTATAGAAATTTATTTGAAGAAAGGAAAATGGCTTTTTTATAGAATGCTGCTTTTCACACACAATTATGCATTGCTTTCTGAGGTGTAATGGCTTTGTGTGTGCAAGCATTTAAGATTTCACTTTGTAAATAAGCCTCAGACCAAAGAAATCTGAACACCTACAAAGTTCATAAACTGTTTCATCTCAGTACTTTCACTGTAAGTTGCAGTCTCTTGCTATTCTGTGTATTGTTAAATGCTTCTCCATTCAGAGAATGATCCTGCTTGTACAGGGAGTTTCATATATCACAGTGTGATCTCTTAGTTGCATCATCTTCTCTGTTTCAGAAACGGTCAGGAAGTACTGGTGGGTAGGATGAAGCCTGGCATTCAAAGCTGTTGAGTAAATGCCTACATTGCAAAATAGTCCTGTTACCTAATTTGCACCATTGCACAAATTGTTATGAGAATGAACACAAATGTAATACATTCAGACTGAGCTGTATGATTGGAAAAGTACAATAAATGAAAAGATACTTTGCAAAATCAGAGGCTGCAATGCAAAGGGACTGAAAGTCTTTCTGAACTGGGAGAGAGGCTTATAATAAAAGCACCAAAATAAATTTCAATTGTCCAAACTTTGGGAAAATTTCCAGCTTTTCGTAGACAGCATTTATCTGAAAAGCAAAAAGGTAAACTTTGAACTTTGGCATTGGAGCATGAATCTCTGACATGATAGCTTTGTTTCAAATCCTCAATAAATTTTGAACTCACCTGATATTGCCAGATTTGGTTACCCCTCAAATTTGAAATGTGAGGTCCTGTCAGCCTCTCCTTTTTATCCCTTTTCTTGATTCCTTCTTCTTTTCCAGTCTAGCTTGGTTTTCCTTCCACTTAGTAACACCTTAGCTTAGGTGCAATCTTGCTTAGCTTTTCCTGCAGACCAGGGACTAACAAAGAGCCACCAATGCTAACAATGATGACAACACAAGTTTATCAATTCTCAGAGTATGAGCTGAGACTAGCTTTTCTGCTATTTCCAGAGACAGGAAGGGTAGCTTTTGCCTGAATTATTCATCTTTGTTCATTTTGACTTGCCTTTATGTAGGTGACATAAAATTCACATGCCAAAAATCTCAACACTGGTATTCTTTTTCCTAGACAATAGTACAGCTTCTGCTAAAAGAGACAATAAAGGTGAACCAGACCAGAGAGGTGTAAGTGCTTCACTGATGAAACATAGAACCATAGAAGAGTGAGGGTTGGAAAGGACCTTAAGATCATTTAGTTCCAACAGCCCTGTCATGGTCAGGGACACCTTACACTAATCCATATCACCCAAGGCTCTGTCCAACCTGGCCTTGAACACTGCCAGCAATGAAGCATTCACAACTTCCCTGAGCAACCCATTCCAGAGCCTCACCATCCTTACACTAAATTATTTCTTTCTCATATCCAATCTAAACTTCCACTGTTTAAGTTTGAACCCGTTACCCCTTGTCCTCTCACTTCAGTCCCTAAGGAAGGGTCCCTCCCCAGCTTCCCTATAGGCCCCCTTCAGATATTGGAAGGCTGCTATGAGGTCTCCATGCAGTCTTCTCTTCTCCAGGCTGAACAGACCCAACTTTACTCATTTCATCTCCACTAAACACAAATTAGTCTCTGATACTGCAGAAAGATCTTGGCATTGATGGGATTCGCAAATGAGAGGCAAAATTATTGAAAATCTTGCTTTATTCTTTGCCAGAGACCTCTTCAAAATGGCGGGGAAAGGATGTTGGTATTTATTTTGTATTTTGTATCAATACTCTGTGTATAGAAACAGTATGTTTTAATATTATGAGACAGGAGTCCTTTTTTTCCTTGTGTATTACAGTAAATAGCAACATTAGCTAAGTGATGAAGATTGAAGGCTCCCAATCCTCAGGCAGAGGGTTTATAAACTCTGCACCAAGGCTGAGGCTCCCAGACAATGATCTGTCTCTGTACATAAAAAGCAATGAAGGACAATCTTCAAAAAGCTTCAAACAGCACAAATAAAGATGAGGTGAGTATCTACACTCTGCATTACATAAAATGAAATACCTGATATCCTTCTACTGTTTCTTTATATCCAAATAGAGAAAAGGGTAAGTTGTAACAAGCTAATTGCTGTTTTCTTAATTTTCTGTCTTCTTCCCCTCAATATTTAAGTATTCAGAAACCTAAAGAGAAAAATATAGGTAGATCTTCACACTCCACATACTGATACTGTCAGAATGTGTAACTTCAGGTCTTCTGGACTCCTTTGATGCATCACACTCAATGACGACCCACAGATTGGTGGACAGATTTTTGCTCTGAAGGACTCAGCCTCTGTCTCAGCAGAGAACTACAGAGACTCTCCCACACAGAATTAGTAGCAAAAACAGTCCATCCTAACAGGAACATACTTCTCCTATGTAAGTGGCATATTGACTTGAAACAAAAATGCATTATTAAGTGTAAGTGCACATGTTAATTCCGCTCTGAAAGTATGATGGGCAGAGTTTCTCTAAGACAGAGCTCATATGTAGCCAAGACCACTATTGAATTTATCCACTAGAGACTAAACTTGTACAGTGTCTCAGTACATCCTGGAAGACAATCCTCACTTTCAAGAATTAACAACCCAAGGAGAGAGGATCAGAGAGAATTTGCCAGGGATCACAGTGTCAGTTTGCAAGAATGCTGATTGTATGGCAGGCAGACTCAAGCTTGGTCCCTCCACCAAATGCCATCCCATCAGATCCCAAAGTTTCCTTGCTGATTCACTGCCATCAACAGAAAACACTACAGTTTTCAGCATAACCTAGGATTTATCTGCTCATATTTACTTAGCATTTTGCTGTGGGCTATTTAAAATGCTGTTCTACATTCATTTGTTGATACCTGTTTTCCAGTGCCCCTTTATTATTCTCCAGCAGAACAGACTCTTGGAAACCTGAAGGATAATGGCCTATTCACAGTCTTAGTCCTAATTAGGAAACATGTTTATATTCAGTGGAGAAATCAGAATCACGTAATAAGAGTTGTATTAGCCATTAGAGACTCACTTTAATCTCACTGAAACACCTAACCAGTGTAGCAAAGTTTAAAGTATTTATGACAAGGCTGCCTGTAATTCTCAGGCTGGCAAAAAGATATTACACAACATTTGCATGACCTGCGAAGGAATATCCCAAACCTGCAATGCCAGCTCCTGCATATGTACCCATAGGGGAAATTTAAGTGTGAGTAACACTTAACTAGCTTAAATAAACTATAGCAAAAGGTCCAGAAAAATAGTAAAGTATGGAGTATAGTTTACTAGTTTTAGAAACTAGGTAGCCCTAATCAGTTGATGAGGTTTTTTACTGCAACAGCATTTAGAAACCTTCTTAAATCAGACCAGGATTATTGCTACAGGTATTTCACAAACTCATAAGTTGAATCCTAGCATAAGCTGGGCAATATCTTCTAAGCATTTGTATGATGGGCTGTGAGGATTTACTCTTAACTAATGTCTACCATAAATTTTGCATGTGGGAGAGTTTACCACATTCAGCAAAATTCTGGCCCTCAGAATACCTTTAAACAGAAAGAAAAAAAAATCAACAAGCAAGAGAAAAAGAAAAAATATTTTCCATTTTACTAATTTTAAAATCTGCCTGTGACCTGTGGAAAACCTGTCCATGGTTAGGGAAAGTCTTGAGGCATCATAAGAGAATAAAAACCAATTAGAAATTTATAATAGTGGTTCTAACCTGCCACTCAGAGTGTCTTGCATTCTCACTAGCAGAGCAGATTGAGAAGATAGGATTTGGGTGCCCAAGTTCCAACCTCTATCATTTTTATCATGCTATCATTTTCAAATTCCCCGGCTAATCCTGACAGTAATAAAGTCCTCTAGAGTTTTCTGACGCAGTATAATGTCTTGCCTTGAAGAGACACTTGAACTTGTTTTTTTGCTTGCTCTAGTTTTGCTTGCTCAAAGCATTTTACTAATACAGATATATTGGTTCTGGTGCCTGAGCACCTTCACAGCTAGCATGGGAATCTACACAGCAGTGTGCTGGGCACAGAAACAAATTTGAACCTTCCGTTGGTGAAGAGTAAAATGGTTTTTTTGATGGGCAAAGGCATAAGAAGCAAAATTCTTGCATTGTACAGCTGCTAGGACATCCAACACAACACATATTCAGCTTTGTCATCCATAGGTTTCAATCAGTTGGTAAGCTGAGCACATACATAACCTTTCACTGAAGAAAGCTTCATAAAAGCAATGGTACAGTAACTAAACATTTAGTTGCAGAAGATCCAAGTGTACATCCACCTTTGAACAGGGGAACTGTTTGTTCACCACTTTCTACCACCACCTACCTAAAAATGTTCTAGGTCTTAATGAAACAGGAGATACATTCTCCCCTGGTGCCAGTTTTCTACTTTGCTCTAAATAAGTACACATTAGAGCAGATTAGTGGCTCTAGTAACAAGAGTCTCACTGTTTTGGTGCACTGACTCCCTGCTAAATATGTTTATGGCCAAAGTCTGTACATATTCATCTTAGACCCCCTTCCTCCCTGAATAATACAGCAAAATTTCTCAATGTTAGGGTTGCTCATTTTGCTAGCCACCAGAATTCCTAAATTGTTAGCAATCAAACAACCATTTCACAGTGCCTGAGCTTTCAGTCCAAAACAGTTTCTGAAACAGTTGGAAGCAATCAATAAACTAATGAAGTTGAAGTGGCTGTGAGGCAGCAAAACTTCGGTGTACCTGGAACTGAAGTTGTTCTTTTGGCACACAACTGCTCTTTAAGTTAATAGGAGTGAATTCATCTTTTTCTGCAGTTCTCTGATTCACTGCATCAAAAAACACTGACTTTCTGAATGACTTCATTGCAGAATGTCTTTTAAAGAGAGCAAAAGAAGATCACAATAACTTTATTGGGTTATCTGAAAGATCCACTTAGGCTGGAGTTTCTTGAAAGAGGATATGCAGAGCATATGTGGTGCATTACCCAGTCTTTCTCCCAGCTTGCAACTCTTTGTTTGGTTCATGATGCTCCTGGAGACAGGAGTGGGTTCTGTGTACTTATCTACATGCAACAGGAACTTCATTAATCAGTCCAGCTTTGCCATGAGTATTTTCTTACAGGACACATTTAGCACCAGCTAAGTTATGCATTTTAAGCACTTGGCTTTGAAACTCTCAAGGCGCAGCCCATCCATTTTTTCCTGATTACTCATTGTTTAGCACATTGATCCATGACTAAGGTTGCTAGGTACTACAGAAATACAGCACAGCTTGCTAACAAATGAGACTAACCTCAACAGACAACATGGAAATGAAATAGATGAGAAAACTCCAGCAAGTTCAATAACTTTGGAATTAACACAGTAATGGCTCAGTGGAGTATTTGTAGTTCCTTCTAGTTTGGAGAAGCTAGGGTGGCATCACAAGGTAACAGCTGTTTTTACAGCAACAGCAGAAAATACAAGAAATTGCATTTATTTAGATTCCAAGCCAAACAGTAGTTTGCTCATTCTAAACTATTTCCTGGGAAAAAAAAAAAAAAAAAAAAAAACCCAAAAAAAAACAAAAAAAAAAAAAGCAATTACCTATCTTAATAGAAATTACATACTTTATTTGAAAATGAGAAGCAAGAGGAAATGAGTTTTATGTCATGATTCCATTTTTAAATTTGATAAGAGCCTGAAAATTCAATTTCAATAATTCTACATAGTTTTTCCTCACATTTTTTTTCAGAAGGTGAAATGAATACTTCAGAATGTTTAATCTTCTGATCACTGCAGAGGGGGAATGCCTCATTTTGTTTCCCTTGAACTACTTTTCAGTTACAAGAAGACTATCCTATAACTGTTAAAAACTTATCACTGTATTTGAAAGATCTACTTTATAAGCAGAAGCTCTTAGAGTCCATATAACCACAATTATTAGTGTAACTGTTTTGATGCTCTACTGTATAGTTTCAAAGTCCATATAGCCTGTCTTCAAAGTAATATTCACTTCTGAGTTGATTTTGAACTACTAATAAAAGTATTTCTTTAAACAAAAAGTTATTCTGGAATGACATGTTGCAGTCTCCAGTAGCTTTCATCTTCCCCTTGAGATGTTCTGATTTACATAATGTTTTATCTATCTTTTTACTCAATGTATATATACTTATAAACATAAAATTCCTTTCAAAAGACAACCTTGCATCTTAAGAACTCTGAATATGCAGCAATATAGGAGTCTGGAAGGAAAAAGGCCACCGAATGTGAAGATTTCAGGAGCAGACTGACATCTGCCACCTTAGTATCTCCCCTATAAATGAAGAAGAATGTTGCACACTGTGAAATTCATTCATGCTGGCAAAATACAGAACTCAACAGGATGTGTTTTTTTATACGTACACACAAAAACCCTTATATATCTAACATACAGCTGGGGGGGGAGGAGTTATTTCTTTTTCTTTTTTTTCCACTTTTTCTGGTCTTTTGGTTTGTTTGTTTGCTTGTTTGCTTGCTTGGGTTTTTTTAAGACTTCCATTTGGTTCCAAGCTAGGTATTCACTATTTATTTTAATTGTCAGGTTTAAGACTTCCACAGCAATTGATCTGGGGTGCAATTAATTTAAAGGTATTTCCCTTAAGCATTCAAGCCTCCCACATAAAGTCTCAAATTCTAAGCCTAAAGGGAAGACTCAGAAACTGGCGGACAATGCAACACATTGAAAACTTGCTGCTACTGATAATTCCTTGTTTTATAAAGCAAGTCAACAACTGATCCAAAGGTATAATTTCATATTCATTTTTGTGCCATACCCAAATGAAGGATATAAAGCAAATGGTTACTGGTACTATTTATTTCTGTTGTTAAAGCACAATTTAAACAATGTTAGGGTCTTTTTGCTAGGTGATATGCATACTCATACATGATTTAGAGGTTTTAAAATCTTACTGGAACAGAATTCAAAGATACAGAATGTAAACATTGTTCTAAGTATTTTTTATTTCAGGTGTACTTAGAAGTTACAAACAAAATCAGTGAGTCAGCATCAGCATGAACCTATTACAGAGCAGTTTCTGCCATAAAACCATCTTGTACACAAGCAAAGAAAATGAGGAGAGGAGAGGAGAGGAGAG
>JAOEHY010026191.1:0-21113 GCA_025447955.1 Psilopsiagon aurifrons
TGGGGCTGTTCAGCCTGGAGAAGAGAAGGCTGCGTGGAGACCTCATAGCAGCCTTCCAATATCTGAAGGGGGCCTATCGGGATGCTGAGGAGGGACTCTTCATTAGGGACTGTGGTGAGAGAACAAGGAGTAACAGATTCAAACTTAAACAGGGGAAGTTTAGACTGGATATGAGGAAGAAGTTCTTTACGGTAAGTGCGGTGAGGCACTGGAATGGGTTACCCAGGGAAGTTGTGAATGCTCCATCGCTGGCGGTGTTCAAGGCCAGGTAGGATAGAGCCTTGGGTGGCATGGTTTAGTGTGAGATGTCCCTGCCCATGTCAGGGGGGTTGGAACTTCATGATCATAAGGTCCTTTCCAACCCTAACTATTCTAAAAAAGTGTAATTTTAGAAAGAACTCTTACTAAGTCATATTATTCTTAAATGTCATAGAAGGAAAACTTGTCATCTGTAAATGGCAACCTTCAGATATTAGAAAGCCACGGACCATGACTGCAATTCTAGCAAAAAATAGGGATCAGATCAGGAGAGGTCACATCCACCTTTTAAATGGAGAGGTATTGCAGCATCCAGTAGCCTAACTCCAGAAAGGATGTTAATCCTAATCGTCTCTAACCTTAACCATATCAGAATGTTGGTTCCAGAATGCACATAAATACAAAAATATCTCAATTTCTGATGATAGCTCTGCTGGTGTTTTCAATGGGAAAAGTCACCAGATGGCTCAAATAATGTGAGCCCTCTGCTGCTGTGACCTATAGCAGACTGCTGTGTCCTTGGAACAGGCCCTGAAACAGAGTGGACCCCAGAAGACTTTGCACCCTCAGCCTACTCTAGCAACACACTCCACACTCATGTGTCCCTCACAGCCAAATTGCATCCACTTGCTAAAGAAGTCATGAAGCAACAAGCTGGAAGATTCACAACGCTACTTAGCAATCTTTGCAGGACTCCTATACATCCTGCAAAATTGACAGGCTCACACTGCTCTGTAACACAGGCCCTTAGACACCACCAGGTACAATTCTCAATCACCATGGTTACCTGTACCAGTCCTGCCTTTGATGCCATGTTGTGCATGCTCAGTTTAAAGAGGACAGAGTCTCTTCTACCCTGCAGATACATGAGGTACAATTCACAGCAAAATAAACATCACTTACCCCTTGCTAATTTCACTGTGCTGCCCAAGACCACAATAGAATAGACATTCAGTTGGATCATTAAACCTAAAGGACTGGTATACACTAGGAAGGTTGATGAGATGTGCATAATCTCTGAACTGTGAAATCTGTGCAAAGATGATGAGAAGCCATTACAGACCCCATCAGGACGGTGCCACACAGATGCACTTACAGCCCAGCTTTGTTTTCCCCTTACCACATGATGACAGAGCAGGCAGAAAAACAGTCCCTCTAATACCCAGCTATTTGACAACAAACAAGCCAGCTCACACCAGCAGACAAAACAGGGCTTTTCAGCCTCCCAGCACACTCTCTCTTACCAAATCATGCACTGACAACTTCCCCTCTTTCACCCACTCCTCAACAGTCCTTTCTCTTCTTTTGGGCTCAGTACTCATTAGCCTGCAGCAGCCAGACTGCATTTCAGCCTCCCACCCTCCACATCAGTGGCTGCCCCTGGGTCTGACGGTGCTTCGCCATGCTAGCAGCCCAACACAGCCAGCCAGCCCTGCCTTGCCTTGCAACATTATGTGGTCTTACCTTCTGAGGTCCGTTCATCTGCAGCTGACCTCTATGTGCTCCTGAGTGGCTTCCAAAGCATCCAAGAATACAGCCAGCTCCTGATGTGCCAACACCTTCTGGTGGCCCAGCCCTGCGATTGCTTTCAGCTGTGAGAAGGTGACTGTTTCTCAGTTCCAGGGAATAGTTTCTACAAGAGAATGCTAAGGATATGGTCTATGTAGTGTGTTCTCAGCTAATGTTCCCAGAACTGCTCTAGCTGCTGAAACATACTTGTGAATTGTTTAGGGATGCTACTAATAAAACCCATTGAAATCCATTCTGTGTTCTTCATACACTTGTTTATGTAAATAGACTTTTAAAAACTTTGAGCTTTGAAAAAAATTATGGCTACGTAGGTGAACTTTGCTCTGGGAGCAATTTGTAAGAGTGTAGAATTGCCTGCAGGCAGCCAACAGAACTGTTGATCAGTATTTAAAAAGAAAATGTCACTATCAGTCTATGTCAAAGGGTACATGAACATACAAACCCCAATCATTAATAGTTTGCTAATCCAAACATACATGATTAGATACAGGCCTCTTCAAATTGCTTGGAAGACTATAGGATTTTACTCCAGTCTTTAAGTCTCAACACTTGACCATTCTAAGCCAGCAAAGTCACACTTAACTTCGACTTCTTAAATCAGGTCAGAGCAGTACAAAAACTTAATGAGGCACTGAAGAAGCAATGTCTACAGAAAACAGGAAAAAAGACCTCCCTGTCCACCCCTCATGGTTGAAACACCCTGTAGAAATCTTGAGATGGCAAGGGCCCCATCCTACTGAAGCTGTCAGCGCAGTGAGGTGCAGTGGTTTGACAAGAGCCTCCTTCAACACCAGGTACTTACACACTCGCTCGTGTGCTGTTCCATGTAACAGGCACCTACAGGGCCACATTGTGCTTCTGTGTCCACAACGCTCACAGGGGCATTGCCCACTGCAGTGAATGCAAAGCGAAGCCTACTAAGGGCTCAGTCTTTTATGATCTTGGATATGCATTTAGAGGAAGCAATTGCTCATTTCAGGCAAAAGCTCAACATTTCTGCTGAGTTTTAGTCAGTCTGATATGACGGTTCCCTCCTTGATCAATGACAGATGCACACAGAAGGAAGCAGCTCTCAACTATTTTCATGCTATCACTAGCAGACAATCTCAACTTCTGGAACGGAAAGTGACAGTAGCTCTCTATTTATCTTTTTCAAATTCATCTCAAGGACAATTTCCAGCCTTCAATGAAGGTTGGAAAGAGGTGAATGCAGGCAATACTGTGGAGATAATTTTTTGTGATGAAATAGCTGCAAGTTGTTTTGGGGTAATTCCCTGCTAATTTAGGCATCTTCCAACCACAGGTTCCAAATATGCAGATAAGCAGCATGATCTGCATGGGATTTATTTTGCACAATTAGTTTACTTTTCCTGCGAAGGCAATACAAGCAGAAGGAGAAACATTCCTGGGAGCAATCAATGATTTGTTTACAGTTAAAAATGAACCGACATTTCAACAGCAACACCGCCATCCCACTGGTAAGAATTCCTCATACCAGCCTGCTTGAGCTGGGCAATATAACATTCCTGAAGGCCAAAAATGCAGTCGGTGGGCAAATCCAAATTGTTTTCTTTGAATACCATTTCTTTGAATACCGGAATACCATCAAGCCCTAGAACTGTGCAGCACTGCATCCTGACAGAAACATGTGGGATCAGAATTTGTTTTCCATAGCTCTGACAAAACTGGCACCTTCTCCATTTTCCTGACCAAGAAAATCCAAACATGTTACCTTCTTTGTTGAGTTTTTCAACCTACTGCATTAAGACTAAATTATAACATGCTGTTTCCAAGAACCATGCATTTGAATTCATAGATCTGCATGCAACACTACAGAAAATTAATATTTATTTCATGAGGTTAACATAAAACCCAAGCACAAAGGCTGGGAAATGAACAACAAAATTATGACCTCTGTTTAAATTAGCGTTCAGTGCAAAGAGAGGCTTCCGTTCAACTTTTACAGATTATATAGGATAGAAAGAGAAAACGCAGTAACAAAATTCTGTAATTAGTTCTCCCAGCTCATACAGTTTCTTCAACAATTATTGTTAAGACTGGACATTCAACAGATAATCCAGAGAGCAACCACTGATCAATACTGAGTGGATTGATTAAAACTGAAGAACTAAATGTATTGAACAAAAAGGCAGGAAGTCCCGAGTTAAGTCCTAATAAAAAGAACATGAGCAAAGGAAAAAGACACTTCATTTCACCAGCTAGGATTAAGCACTTAGAAAAAGAAAACATTCCTTCTAATTATTAGGTGATAAGGAATTCTTTCTAGTGTGACTTTTCGTACAGGGATAACTTGGAATTTCACAAGAAGTCTTAAAAATTAGGACTGATCTTTGAATCAGAAAATAGGTCCACGCCCACATGGATCCTATTACTACTACAATACAGCCCCATTGCCCAAAAGAAAGATACACTGCAGAACAATGACCCAAGTCAGAAAGTTCCAGCTTGGGTGCATTTGAGCTGAAAATGCTTTGCTAGAACACTTTGCTTCTAGGCCCTTCCCAACTGAACTGGGGAGATGACAGTTTAAGAGAAGCAAGCTGCTGATCTCCACAGCTGGAGAAGCAGGCTTCCTGCTACACAGGCTCTGCACCAGCTGCAGCTGCAGGAGCTGAAACCTGAACCTTAAATTGTCCCCTTAGAAGTGAGGAGGCAGCTGCTGTGACCCATGCTGTGCAGAGATGCACACTTGATTACCACGCTGTTGCCGAGCACACAGCACCATTTCTGGGATTGCTGCAGTTTCCAAGTGACATGCATACAGAAAGAATACCAAGGTAATCTCCAGTCTAGAAGCAACAATGCTGTGAACTGCTGCAATAAAACCACCACTCCAAGTTAAAGGCTACAATTACTCAGCACAGTCAACAGCACATGTTCTTTATCACCAATTACCTATGCCAGATGGGAGTCCAGCTAAATCAACAGCTTTCACCAGAAGGGAACTGACATTGTTTTCAAGTTTCTTTTCTTAACCATAATTCAGTCAGACTTCCAGGAAATCCCCAACCCAGAATTTGACTCTAGCCAGCAAGCGAGCAAGCTTACATAAATGAAACAGCTGAAACTCAGAAAAAGGGTTGGATTGAAAAACCACCACATTCCCTGCCTCCCTCCCTGCAAAAAAAACCAACCCAAACCAACAAAACCCACCAAAAAAAAAAAAACCAAACAAAAAAGAAAACCCCCACCAAACCCCCAAAGCAGAAAAAAGGGCTATTAAAGTTATTCGTATCAGTTTAAGTAACTTAAAATTCCATGATTTTAAGGTGACTTTGCTTCCAGGACTTTTTATATTAAAAATGGAATGGATTTTGGTAAAAACGCATTTTTACCAAATCTCTTCCAGGGTATTTTTCAGCAACTGTTCTTCAGTTGTCATTTACAGCTATCACACGCTAAACCTAAAAAAAATAATGAAATTCAGCTCCCTGAAAGAACACAAGATTCGATAACGCACCTGGAAAAAAGGATGCATAATAGAGAATATGAAGTACATAAACTCAGCAGAAAAGCTATTTGCATGGTTCGTTTTATTCAAATGTTTTGAGGTTTATTTTTTAATGTACATATATATAGGTACACATATAATATTTGCCACCTAGCAACTGTTGCTTAATGCCAGGATTTACATACAAGGTAAACAGGTAATAATAATGGTATCTTGTTCAACTTGATGCACGGCTTGATATACCCAACCAGATACTTAGATCACTAAAGCTGTTTCTGGTCTTTAGTGCGGGGTTTTCTTTCAAGTTTGACTACTTTTAGCGTTTTGTGACTTCAAGTCATCCAAGATTTGCTACAACTGCTCTATTATTTTTTTAGTTCTTGTCATCATTTTGTTCCACCTTGTCACCTCAAGCCTCAAAAGTAGATTGAAACATCTCTGAACAGATCTCACTGGAAGACATGGTGTGTTTCACAGCATGTGCACCTTTTTGAAAAAAAATAAGCAGAACAGGGTCACCCCCTTTTCCAATTTCCAGGAATCACTCATCAACCTCAAGCATTTCTATATAAAAAGCATGCCACAATGAGTTCATAAAATATCAGCTAAAGAAATAAATGGCAGCTATTCTGGTCAGAGAAACCACAAATGAATAAAGCAAAGAAAAAAGCAACAAACCCACCCTCAGCTTCCTTACATATGATACACTTATGCAGAGGATCTATTTATTCCTGAGCAGGGGGGAAGTACCCATCCGTGGTCAAGTGGGGGAGAGGGAAGAGGAAAAAATCTTAAGCTGAAAACCTTACTGACTGAAAAGGCACAAGAGACAAAAATACTGAGGCCTTTAGAAAAGAGAAAGCATTATGAGAACTGTTTTCAAACTGAATGCGTTTTACTGATCAAAATGAGCATTTGGTGACAATGATAAAATTGGGTAAGGTATTCAGAAGCAAATTTCTCTTCAAGTAACAAAAAGAAGACTTTAAATGGAAAAAAATGTTTGAAGACATACATATCTCTTTAGAACCTTATCTTCTAGTGCCTTCACATAGGGAGTACATAAATCGGTGTGTAGAATGAACAGCAATTCAACCTAGAAAATAGTTTTTATTTTTATTAGCACTCCTTACATTTTAATCTGATCTTCAATATTAGCAATATTATTTGTGACAACTACTTGATGTTGAGATTATGGGGTACGTTTCTTTTACAGGATTTGTAAAATACATTCTCATCTGTTTGAATGCAAATATATCAAAACAGAGGAGACAGTGCATACAATTTACAAGAGAGATTTGTAGTAAAGTTCAGAGATACACAACAATGAACATCTCAGTATAATACTAACTTGGGACCCAGGTACAAGTTTTTTAAACTGCACAGGTATTTTTAAAAAGATACAGCATTTTAAAATGTTTATATATTGAAGCATTTTCATTAAGATCAAACACTTATTAAAACCAGTAAAATTAGAGCAACAACATGGGAGAATACCTAAGCACATGAAGATTAATAATTAAAATAAAAACAAATATGAGCTATTACATTAGTTGGATGTTTGTATTAAATAACAAGGATAGGTAACACAATTACTTATGCCAAACCATCAAAGAACCTGGATTTGTCCACTGTGTGAACAAAACTGTTGTACAGTTCAAAGTTACCGTTTTAAAAGAACTGTTGAATGCTGACTTCCACCAGCACTGCTCTGGAGTTCTTCCTGGTGAACTCGCTTGAATCTTTCAGTCCAAGCCTATGATACTTTTTCCATCTTTGCTATAGGAACTAAGGATGCTTTTAAATACGGTTTCCTTAAAACTAGGCTTATTTTATTTACACTATTCAAAGTTTACGTTTCCTTCCAACAATTAAATGTGCGGGAGGATTTACTATATGCTATACAATGTAAAAATAGACTTTAAAAAGCCAGAACAGTGCGAGTAAAACTGTACAATGTTTGTTCCCTGCTCCAGTTCATTGCACTATTAAGTTAAAATGGATGAGCTGTCATGCCCAGAAGACTTACTGTAGGATCAGAAAATTCGCACACACACAGAGGAGGTAAATGCATAATGGTTTAGGTATAGTGCCAAATGAAAAAATACTATGAGTTATATACATGGAAAACTTCTCATCCAGGAAGGAGAATGACTAATTTGAAAGACAGTCCTCTTCACGTAGGACACAGAACTGCAAAAGAACCACAAATACATCTTGATAAACATCAGTGAAGTTAGTCTGTAAAAAAATATAATGTACATACTAAAAGACTTAAATGTTGAACTCTACCCTATTAGTAACACTGCAAAATCTAGACATCAGTTGAAACTGGCAATTAATATATCATCCTCTTCTCAAAAGATAATAAAGTGACACAACCCACTATCTTTAACTAACATAATCCAGAAATGAGTTGTCTAAAGGTCATGTCTTAAACAGTGCTTTTTGAGGTGTTCTATTAGAAAACAGAACATTAAATAAGCAGGTGATGCATAAAGTTATATTTTAAAAATATGCACTGACAATTTGAGATTCTATCTCTACTTTCTAATTCTGGTGCGTGCGTGTACTTGAATCACACAGTGGGAAAATAAGACATGTCCTTCATGTGTTTCTCATTCCTGTTTCACATGTAAGACACAAACCTCAGTGCAATCCAGTTTTCAAACCCATGCTAGCACAACACAAAAGCAAATAAAGAAGTCAGGTCTAACAATCAAACAAAAACTTCAAAGGCAAGAAAATATTCTTGTGATCTGAAATACCTGCATAATTTAAAAATAGAACAAGGTGTAAATTCTTGCTTTATTAAAAAAAAAAATTAAAAAAACAGTTTTTTGGTTTTAAGCCTTTACTAGAAGCCTGAAGGATCAAGTATGAAATAGCAAAACAAACTTGAAGATGGGAAATTATTCTGCTTTCATGACATCCACAGTCAGAAAAAAAAGCCTAAAAGTAGTATTAGACATATTTCATGTGTTTTACTCAGTAGTAATGTATAGAATATTTTTTTTTTTGTACTGTACTTCTGTCACAATTACTATTTAAGGACAATCAGAAAGGAATACAAAGGCTAGCAATATATACATCTTAGAACAGTTTACTGCAAGGATGCATCTGATTTCAAAAGCATTTATTCCAGCTGTAAGTACATGCTTATATTGTTATTTATAATAGTTATGTTTTAAGACTATCACAGTTATTTACACTTATGTGTGTTCTTGAATTAAAGAAAAAACCTAAACTTGCAGGGATAGAGAATGACTTATTCAGTTTGCATATCATACTGGTAGTATGTTATATTCAAGAACTATCCCCATACATGAAGTTAAACCTTCAAATTTTGTAAAAACTGGAAGTAAACACCAATAATCCTTAAATAATGTGTACCGGACAACCAACCCCTAGTATCTTTATTCTGTGCATATTTAAAGGCAAACATTTCATATATATCAAGGCAAGCTTGGATAGAATCTTGGGTGACATGGTCTATTATGAGGCGTCCCTGCCCATGGCAGGCGGAG
The DNA here is from genome assembly GCA_025447955.1 of Psilopsiagon aurifrons. Taxonomy (NCBI): domain Eukaryota; kingdom Metazoa; phylum Chordata; class Aves; order Psittaciformes; family Psittacidae; genus Psilopsiagon; species Psilopsiagon aurifrons. The sequence continues at coordinate 8,788 of JAOEHY010026191.1, forward strand.
TGGAACTAGATGATCTTAAGGTCCTTCCCAACCCTAACTATTCTATGATTGATTTGTTCTGTAAGTAGCTAAATTAAGAAGCCCTTACTTCCAGCAGATTTCCTCAGATGTTCCTCCTTACCCTCGCAACTGTAAAGCTAGGTAATTCCCCTTCCCACGATACCTTCCTCAGCTTCTACTTTAAATTTGCTATGAACTTCATACTAGCAGGTCCTCCCCATATTGTTCCTCTGTCCTCATGCACTCAAACTGATCGAATCAAAGAGTGGTTTGTGTTGGAAGGGATCTTAAAGATAATCTAGTTCAAACTCCCCTGCCATGGCCAGGGCCACCTTCCACTAGATCAGGCTGTTCAAAGCCCCATCCAACCTGGCCTTCAACACTGCCAGGAATGAAGCAGCTATGGCTTCTCTGGGCAACCTGAGCCAGTGTCTCACCACCTTCACAGTAAAGAGTTTCTTCCTAATGTCTAATCTAAATAGACCATCTTTCAGCTTAAAGCCATTCCCCCTTGTTCTATCACTATGTGTAAAAAGTCCCTCTCCAGATTTCCTGTAGGCCCCTTTTAGGTACCAAAGGCTGCTCTAAGGCTCCCCCGAAGCCTTATCTTCTCCAGGCCAAACAAGCTCAATTCGCTTTCTTCATTGGAGAGTTGCTCCAGCCCACTGATCACCTTTGTGCCCTCCTCTGGACTCGCTTGAGCAGGCCCATGTTCTTCTTCTGATAGGGATGCCACAGATGAAAGCAGTACTCCAAGTTGGGGTCTCACGAGACCAGCGTGCTGCTCACGCTCCTTTCGATGAAGCCCAGCCTGTACTTTGCTTTCTGAGCTGCGAATGTACACTCCTGGGTCATGTTGAGCTTTTTGTCAATCAACACCAAGTTTTTGTCCCCAGGGCTGCTCTCAATCCATTCTCCACCCAGCCTGCATTTGTGCTTGGGACTGCCCTGACACTCAAGCCGGTCAAAGAAAAGCAAATCGCTAAGTCCCTTTCACTATTACTAACTTCAGTATGGAAAAGCTTACTGAAAAGTAAAATGTTCCTTTTAAAATAATTTGGGCTGCATCAAGAATAACAGGATCAAGATTAGGTAAGCTGCTGCATTGTATGAGACTCTGCATAGAGAATATACATTGTCTGGCTTTGGAACACTTACCCCTGACAAGGTACTCCCTATGGAATAGATCCAGGGAGAGGTAAATGATCACTGGAAAGAGGGACTTCAGCATGAGGACAAAACAATGCTATTTTTAACATCTTGGGGGACACCAGAGGGCAGTAGAAAATGGGAAAGGAGAATTCTTTAAAAAAGCAAGCACCAGAAATAATTTCAAAGCTAATAATCCTATTTAGATACGCATATGGAGGTGGTTTGGGCTTTTTTTCCCCAACATGAAATGCAGAGTCACACTGGCCTTTTTCACTTCTTTCTTATACTGTGTTTGCACAACTCATATTCTGAGGATTTCTATTTCCAGCATTTCAGAAGCTGGTTATGAAAATAGGCACAAGAATGATTTACGTTAACACAAAAAGTCAATAGCAATCTGGTTACAGGACTCTCCTTTGAGTCCCAGTCCCATACTTCAGTCCAGCTTGTGCCCAAATTGCCTTGTCAAAATAAATCTACTCAATCATGATAAAACAAAGGTACCAAGTACCAGACACCACACTCAGAAAGGGTCTGAGTATGATTTCCTACATGATCCAAATTGAGTCTTTCACAAGTTTCAGAATTAGTCTGGCATTTAGTTCAAGATATTCAAGATGACGACACTTCAACAAACCACTATGAAATTCAGATAGAATAGAAAAAAATTATTTTAGTCTTCTTGTTTTTATGATAACACCAGTGAATTTGGCAAAATTTCTTGTTAAATCAACTCAATCTTTCACTTCCATTAATCTTTCCAGGTTCACTGTGTTCTTTCATCTCATTATGCCAACAATACTATGGCAATTATTAGAATAATTTTTTTCCCTGATATTTTTTTCTTCAGCTCTTGCTTCTAAACAAACTAAGTAACTTTTTAACAGTAACCATCGGTATCTGGGCAGCTTTAATTACCAATTCAGTGGACATCCATAACACCCACGTAAGACTGCATGTTCTAATTTTTTAAATATCACAGAATAAAAAGACAGTGCTGCTTTTAAAAAAAATTGTTAAGGACTTATAAGTAAGCTTTCCTTCCCCCTCCCTTAGCCCTGTACAATGGAATACAAGGCTAGAAAGAGGGTTTTACTTCTGTTGACAAATGCTACAGTAACTGTATTTTCCACAAAGCTACATGTATCCTATTGTCACATAATAATTTACTGCCTTGACCCTCAAAGGAACAAGAAGTTAACAGATCTTAATGAAACATCTTGATGATTAATTCACACATTTCAAAATTTCATTTCTTGATTAAAGCTCAATATAAAGAAACGGAATCCATTCATTGTAAGACAATAGCTGGATCATAAAGAAATGTAATATGAAGACAATTATCACTATACTATACAGATTATTATTACTGAGTCCACAATTTGTTATCCTTCTGCTTCTTTTGGAAAACAAAATCAACCCCCTAAATCCTCTCATTAATTTTCACCTTGCCAAGGCATTTTTAATCGTTCCAGTGAAGAGAGCAGACTCTTCAAAAAAGCAGGTCACTCCTTCTATTTGAAATTCAAGAAGTAGATTGGAATTCCAAGCCCAAATCTGAGCTGAAAGTTGCCTTACGTGATCATACAGAATCATCTACTCTCCTTTAACAAGCTTTAAAAATAATTTCCAGACAACAGACAGGTGGCGGGGAGTATTTTGTGCCATGTGTGAAGCCTCACTGAGGCTTCAGGCCAGAAGTTTTAGTGACAGAAAATGAGAAACAGATTACAGCTTCAGAAACTATTGGAAGTCTTTGCCTGTTGCATGGCACACATCTACATTACAATGTAACCCTATCAGTCAAGCTATAAATATTTAACATAATCTAAGCATACCAATATGAAGCTTAGTTAAAGCCTCGCTGAAAGGAAGAGTAAAATTCTGTGCTTAATAGCTCGTACACTACTTGCCGTTACACAAACAGACCCACAGAAGATAAAGAAAGGCTTAGTCCTGCTCAGTAATGAAACAGTAGCTGTGAGGGAAGAACATTTTCCTTTCAGTATGACTGATGTGACTTCACGCTCCCATCACTTGTGTTTTGCAATTTAGAGACAAGAGTACTGGTATATGACAACCTGTTCGATCCAACATATTTAATGTATGATGCTCATTGATGGATCTACCTAGTAGAACATCCTTCTTGATTTTAAATTCATGAGCCTGCATAGGCAGAAGTAGGAGGGAATCTCAGTATCAAGCTTCCTAGATCACCCTGTCATACGTTCAGCTAATCTACTTTCATAAGCCTTCTCTGTAGAAGATTTCTCCATTTCCCTAGGCAGCCAGTTTCTCCACAGTATCCTAGTAATCTGAAAGGTTTTCTGAATAGCTGTAAGAGCAGACACTGTAAAGAGTCTCCACACAGTGTTCACTCCACTCACACTCTCAGAATTCTACCATATGTATTATAATGAAGTGCAAGCAGCTATGATTATTGACAACAGTTCATCCTCTTGGGTCAAAGATTCTGCTTCACAAATCTGGTGGTTTTGCCATCACCACTAAAAAAACTTTGATCTTGAGCCTAAATGGCTCTTCAGATCATAAGCAAATACATCAGTGTATTTTAAAAAGGATTTTCAAAAAGGGCAAGTAAACAATGGAGAAATCAAAGAATCAACTGAAAGGATTTCTGCATTCTTATCGTATGTGGTAGTTTTGCAACCCTACACAAAACTTCAAAATGAGTCCCTTCCAACAGGAAGTCTGTTGGAACTTCTAGACTACTGCATGGCACTATTCAGATCTTCCTGAAGCAACAGCACACTAAAGTTCATCTACAACTTCAACCTGAAAGTACTTTCACATCTCTGTGGCATGAGAGTAATCAGAAGTCTGGTTAGAAATATAAAAACCTTTAAAAATCATATGGAGGGAGTTATGTCAAGTGACTGTATTTGAAAAAACAGTGACACTTGGAGAACAAGATACCAAATGAAAATAAATAGGCAAATAAATAAAAAAGGCATGCATCATCCTTCTGTACGCCGATTTGCTCAGATCTGGGGAGTCTGACGCTTAGTTTAAACAATAAAGTATAGTTTAAACACTAAAGAAGATGGTACCATTTATATGCCAAAAATTAAGTAAGAACATAAGCATCAGTAAGACCTAGGCAAAAATAAAGTCAGAAGAAAAAATTTTATAAAGTAATTTAACAACCTGAAAACTACCTGGAACAACTCCTTAAAGCTAAAGCAAGCAGTGATTTTCAATGTTTGATATTCTATTAATGCAATCAATGTCTAAGACTGGAAAATAACTTAGACACAAACCTTTTAAATAAAATGTGAAGAAAGTGTAACAAGTAGACATAAACCAAATAATTTTTACTATTGATAAGAAGGTAGTACTTAAAAAGAAGCTATAAGCACTTCATCTAACAAATGCAGTATTAACATAGGCAGTTTGAATTCCAATTTGGAAAAACCTGTACAACACAGTTTCTAACTATACCCATTTGATTTTGTAAGTCAGACCGCTCTGCTCTTGCTGATGTCCTTCAGCTATTTGAATATACACCTCATACTTTTCTATATTATACTATCACAAACAAAATAACCACATTTTGTTTATGAACTACATCCTCAGAAACCTACGACAAAACAGAATATAAACAAGAGCTACGTTTGACAGGAAGGCAACATAACTTATGAATGCTGTAGGACTACTCTCTTCAAACACACCGTGTATGTACAGCAAGTTATTTTAGAATAAGAAAATCCCTGCTAAGAAACATACTTACCCTTTAAAATATAGTCTGTTAACAAGCTCGGCACTTTCTCGCTATCCTCTTTCATGGCATGCAGGACTACAGTATGAAAAGACACATAAATCAGATATAAGAAATATGTCAGTCATAACTTCAGGACAACACACTCAAAAGAAATAGCATGGACCTGTTTCAATTACTCATAGGGCTATTACTACCAAATTAGTAACAAAACTTTTAACTGGAAGATAAGAAAATAGTATGAAAAACTTCACACCTCCACCTATCACTTGTGTAATTCTCACTGAACTCCACAGTACACGGATGCAATAGATCCAATTTACATGGCTAATTATTACAGTAAAATGCTAGTCATACCAACAAAAAAAGCACTTCCCTACTGAAAAAAGAAAAAAAAAAATCTCCAAAAGAAAGTCACCATATCCAGAACTAAAAAGTGCCAACAACTACTGGAGGGTTGGAATTCTTAGGGAAAATAAATAAATAAATAATGCTGTATCTTAAAAAAATTAAAAAATCTTGAATACATGATTGGAATTTGGCATCACCTGATAACAATACCAAAATGCCATTTTGGTGACGTGTATCAAGTCAAAATTGTCCACCCTCACGTAAATAAATTTATTATTTTATTATAATTTTATTAAATTTTTATTTAGAAAATTCCCCATTTTCTGAATAAAAACTAGCTCAACTTGACAAATACAAATTTGCCTGTTACTCCATAAACAAAACCAATGACAATCCTTTAGAAAATGCTCTGGACAGAACTGAAAAAATCAGAAGCACAGAATTTTACTGAAGAGCAGTTTTCAATAAACCCTAAATTCCTCATGAGAGACTCTGAAGTGGAAATATACCAAGTGCTTTATTTCAGGTTTTATGTTGAAAACAGACAGTAGTGCTCACAAGCAGAGAATACTACACAGCTTTGAAAGAAAGAAAAAAACAATAACCCCAGACACCTGCTTTACTGTCTGCCTTAACAGCAGCAGAGCGAGTCAGAAATCTGCAACTGAGCCACAGGATCAAGTTCCAATCAGCCCACAGAAGGTAACACTGTTAATACTCTTTACTGTGCATTTGTACAGACGTTTTGTTAATAAACTGTCAAACAACACAAAAAAGTTTTCAGGAGGCTTTAATCTCTCTCTGCTTAGCACTGAATTTTTGAGGCTATTTTCAAGTTAAATTTCATATGGCAAGAGGATAAAATGTCTCTGCAGCAGTAAATATAAAATGAAATATCCATTTGTCACAGAATAAGTATGAATTACCAACTAAGGGTGCCAACATCAGAAAAATAAAACAGAATTTAATTCCTGATTAAACCTTAAATTTACTCCAGAATTTCTAAGATACTTGTTTTGTCTTTCCAGAAACAACCCATGAGCCTTTTACCATTCCTCAGCCACCTGTGAAGTCACAGATTTAGGCTGCTGGAAGCACCGTCAGCCTTAGCTAGATCCAAGCCCTCCACTGAGATCTGATCAAATACATTAAAACACTCTACCACTTATCTTTAACTGTTCCTATTAACCTCAACTAAGGAGGTTTGACTACCGAAGGTGCTCTGCTGCATCTGAACACCTTAATAGTTTTTTAAAAAGTCAACTTTATTTTTCATGCAAATTAGAATCTAAATTTATAATTTATAAATCTTATTTTTTTTTTCTAAATTATGATTTTGAGGATCTGGACTAAAATGATGTGAAGAAAAAAGAATTCAAAGCATTGTCAAAACTCTGCTTATACTTCTTATTATTAAAATTAACAAAAAAAAAAACCCCAATCAAAAAACCAACCAAAAATCACAAAGCCACACAACTTCACACCCTGTCCTCCCCTAACAAAAACACAACTACAAAAAAGAAGAAGGGTATTTTAAAGACAGTCAAATGCAATCATTATACAGCTACTCACAAATGTCCTGACATCCATTACAATAGCCTAAACAAAGCACAGCAAATTTAAATAACAGGGGTTTATCAGATACTATAAGATGGTATTGCCAAATCCCATGTCATGCAGTATTTTCCATAAGGCCCACCTGTTGAAATAATGTGAGAACATTCACTTTCTGATACATGCCAGTTTCTAGCCTTCATGGTTTCAGAGAACAGCTAGAGAACAAGCATACTGTGAAGGCTCAAAAAACAAGTAAAACCTGGCCAAAATGCTTGGTTAAAAATCATGCAGCTTTGCATACATGCAAGTTCATATACATACAGGCAAGGGGAAAGAGATAACTGCGTGGACTCATTTGCTTTTGAGCAATCACAGTTGGAAATACAAAGAGGAAAGGATCAGTGGGGGAACTTTATATGCTCACTTTTGGTTAATGTTTGAAGATCTTCAACAGATGGGGGTCCATTTTTCTTCTCATAAGGAATGACGGTTGTTAAGTACTGTCAAATGAAAAACTGAGTTACTTGACAGTCCTTTCGTGCAATTTATGTTGCTTGCATTTTATTTTGCAAAAATTGGAGTAACTGAAATTGCTAACCATAAATAAAAGCTTTTCAAAATATCACATTTCACAACAGATAAAGATACCATCTTTCTCATACCAAAGCTTTTATCACAGGAGCCAACTTCTGGGTTTATTTTACTTTTTTCTTAATTACATGACCACTTTAGAAGTCATGCAGCTAAACACTAGAACAAAGTCTTAAAAAATTGGAGCTGTTCACAGTAAAAGGCTTCTCCGTTAGGTTTCCTCCTCAGAGCATATGCAAACCAACAGCAAAATCTTCCCCATTTTCCCCTCTGTAAGTCCTTCATATATTTAAAGTCTGGATAAAAAACCTTCTCACACACACACACACCCTCAAACAACACTGTAAATGCACATGAACAATTTTCAAACTTGCTCTTCAATAAACAACAAACTCCCCTATAAATATCATGTGATATTTATAGGAAATCAGAAAGTAATTATTTCCAGGAAGAATAAAATAAAACAAAACAAAACTAGCCATTTAGGTCACATCTTACTTTGTAGTTTACATGAATACATTTTCTTCTTAGAGGTCTGCATTTCAAAAGTATTGAAATTGCTGGAATTTTCCATAATGAAAAAGCTTCCTGAAATCTCCTTCAATTACATTTTTAAGAATTTAACAGGAACTTTATTCTGGGTTAGTAACTACAAGGCAGAAGGCAAAGCAACCCCCTGTCTCTCCTTCAACTTGAGATGTGTCTCATTGCTTAACAATCAGAAAACACGTTATATAGAAGGTCTCCTTCTCACCTAGTAGCAACCCTTCAGCAAAAGTCAAGTCTAACTCAGACTCCGGTGAAGTGGTTCACTTTGAAGAAGGAGATTTAGTGTTGCCTAACACAGCTATAACCATTGCCATTATCAGAGCAGGACCATGCACTTCATGCTCAAACAGCCAGACTCAGTGCTGTGTCACTTAAAGGAACCTGTTGCACAGAATGTGCTGACATATCATCAAGACCTTATGCAAGTGCAGGGAACCCTTCTCTTTCCCTTTTGCATTTTCACAGAGACACTTAGCACACAAGAGGAAACTATGCAATGCTTCTTAGGAAACGGCCAATTTTAAATTTCTTTTCCAGGAGACATAACCAACAGGTATCACTGAGAACTGCACTCTTACTAAAATTACTGGAATCAATAGCTAGGTATAAGGCTGTGTTGTTAAATCTGCAAATGGCAAAGATGAAAGCAGGTCTACTAACTCAGAAATCAGATCTCAGCCTTCAGAACTAAAGTAGCATTCTACCTTCCTCCTAGGCAGTAAGTTCTTAGCATGTGTTTCATTGGACCAAATACCAATATTCCCTGTTTTCCTAAAAGGTAAGTTCTGAAAAAGTAATTTTCCTGAAAGTAATTTCTTTCTTAGTTTGCAGAAATCATCTTGTCTTTCTTATCAATACTCTGGTGCCTAACAGTAAGTCTCTATGACACCACTATCAAAACTCATTTCCTGAATGCTGTGTGAAAGATAACATATTATGGAAGAGAAAACGACTAAAATGTAGCTTACTGATGTGACCAAACGCTAAGTCTACTGTAACCTCTAAATTTTTGAAGCAGATCTGACAATATGATATGCAGCAATTCCCACTGCAATTTGTAATCACCCATAAAAAGCATCTGATATGCCTCAAAATTGATACCAAGACGACTATTCTGAATTTTCTTCTGGAAAAATTATCACAGAAACAGCTACTAATATTTCAATGGCTTTTATGCAGTTGGTGGTACTGTTTTCCAACTGCAGTACCAGATAAAAACAGGAAATTCCCACTGGAAGTTGCTCTTCAAACACTGAAAAATTCCAAGTAATTTCCACTTACGTCTCAAACACACACATACACACACACACACACACAAAAGAACTAAAATTTTATAAAGTAGTCACTATCAGAGTAATACTACCCAGAAAACAACAAAAGTAATAAATATCATTAAAATTAAAATCTGAACAGAGTTCTAAAATAACTTTATAAACTTGTCATAAACTTTATGATGTGACTTTATATGTAGGAGCTTCCACCTTTTCAGGTGTACAAAAAATTGCCTGTTTTTTTTTTTTTTGCTTTAGATTGTTAACTAACTCTTCCCTGCTGGCAGAAAACACTTGAGTGGAAGTTTATAATGACAGTACACCTCCAAAAAACCCCACTTAAATGAACAATCTGAGAGCAGCAGTAAGCAACAGAGGATCTGATGCTTTTTTTTTCTTTACATTGCAATTCACTGCAATAAGTAGACATCACCAGTTTCTTAAAAGCAGGACAAGGGTTCCTAATGTGACAAAAAACAAACAAAAAAAAAATCCCAAATAAACCCCAAATGCAGTAGAAAAATGGATTTTCAGGACTAAATAAAACAAACAAACAAAAAAAAACCCCTGGTATCTTTCTTACCATTCTTCCCTATTTTTCATTTTAAGTTCTTGTTATTTCCATGACTGGCTTTAGGATACAGGAAAGGGAAAAAAGCCCCAACCAACCAACCAACCATAACCTTCCTAACAAGGATATAGTGTAAGATAAATTAGGGGAAAAATATGATAAACATGAATAACACTAGTAAACTAACTCAGAAAGTGACTGGAAGAGCTATCCAATCAGTGCTATTCTTAATACACAATCATGCTACTTATATATAGAAAGTTAAGAGGCAGAAGAAAAGGCACATCTGAATAGAGACATGTACATAAAAGAAACCTTTTAATCAAAAGTAAGAAAGGCTGGCATAGCTAAATATGTTACTTTATGACAATACACGATCCTTAAAATAGACAAAGATAAAGGTAAACAGCTGTAATATGTTAGTAAATGGTAAAAATTGCATGCAAACAACAAAACCAAAACCAAAAAAATCCTGCACAGCTATTACTGTACAAGTATTGAGATACTGTAGAGTGACAAAAACTGTTAGGTAAGCTCTGCGCATGTATTCAAGATCCCCAAAGCTGGGGATAAACAGCTATTTTTACTGTGAGGGTGGTGAGGCACTGGAATGGGTTGTCCAAGGAAGTTGTGAATGCTCCATCTCTGGAGGTTTTCAAGGCTGGGTTGGACATAACCTTGGGTGACATCATTTAGTGTGAGGTGTCCCTGCCATGGGCTAGAACTTGATGATCCTAAGGTTCTTTTCCAACCTTAACTATTCTATGAGTCTATGTCTTCATGAACTCTCATACCTTGCTTGAGAAAAAGGGCAAGTCCATGATTTCTAACCTCATGATTCAGAAATTATTTCAGAGTTGTTTTGCTTCCTGAACTGTTCTGCGGGATGCTCCAGTCATCTTCCAGACAAAAGCCTAATCAGACATGACTTCTAAACTACCAGGCAGTTTATTGCCTCAATGGACTTCTCAGCAGGGGAAAAAAACACAATATTCTAACACAGTCCTGACACAACAGCATAAACTATAATGGATTAATAATGTGAAATAACACTACTTTGTAATGTGTGCCAAAAGACTAAACAATAGCATAAGCATTAACTCTTTACCAGAATACAGAATGAATTCAATAAAATACACCCTACAGTTCTGAAACAATTAATTATTACTTTGGAAGAAGGCATAATAACCTTGTTACGCAGGTACATGCAACATCTACAGTAATGCCCACTGAGGTTGAGTCTCTGTACTGTATATTTCAACATTTAAATAGCTGTTAAAAAGACACAAGCTTTCTTTTGGCTTTCGTATTTTATATCTGTAATATGCATTGCAGACATTTAGCTGCTCTTAACATCATGCAACCTTCAAAGGCCAAAAAAAGGCATACAATACAGTCCATGCATTTTCCAGATGCTACCCTGTTTTTAGCTCTATTGGCTCTGAACATCTGAACAAAAAAGAAATGGCTGGTATGTTATATTTAACTAATCTGATACATATTCTTCGACTGGATGTCAAATTTTTACAGACATGCAACATATTTGAAGCATGCATTATGCCAAAACAGACTTATAGTATGGGGTAAGAATTAAGTGTTATTATTTAATGCCTCAGGATATCAAGTCCTGACTGCCTTGAGCTGTTGAGGAGAGAAAGACATTGTAGGCTGATCAGAGTCCTCAGGCAGGGAAAGAGTACAGATTGCAACTTTTTTAGCCTATTTTTTCTGTCTCAGCATTTATCTTCACCTACTGTCAATTTTCAAGATCTCAGCTCCTACCAAAAGTGCAGGCAAAGAGCAAGGAAAAGAGAGAAGATAGCCCAGCACCTGTTTCTCTCCACCTGAGTTTCCAAACGTGTGGCGGAAGCCATTCTGTATGACATTTGAGATCCCTTCCATGCTGAAGCGCTAAAAGTAGTGAAAACATAGCGGAAAGGAAAAAAGGGACAGAGAAAAGTTCAGAATACTGTTAATCAGCATTTATCAAGACTATAAAAGATGAAAGACAAAGTCAAGCTCTAAGAGGTATTTCAGCACATTTCTATTTTTTCATTCATGTACGTAATTTTTTATAATGTCAGTTAAGCAGTACAATTACATCAAAATTTACTCGAACAGAATCTTCACACTGCAGACCCAATAACTGAGATTTGCCTTTTAAGGCTGCTTCATTTTGAAATGTAAAAAATAGTATATTTGAAAGTTTACTTTACAGTATAATCTTTAAAATTTGTGTTTGAGCAATATACTTTTAGGCATGGCTGATAACAATTTTTCAGATTTTAACCACCTACTAGAAACACTGTTCAGATGTAGTACATTTCAGCTCTATCTCTTTAAAACACTGTAAGCTTTCATACTTCCGCAATTGAAGCCAAAACAAGTGGTCCTGACTTTTGGGTAATATGATCAAATATACACAATTAGTTAATAATATACCCATATTAATTTCAAGCTTCATTATATGGAATCATGGATTCTGAGTTTTTTTAAAGAAAATTAAGATAAAACCCAACCAGAGTTTTTTTTTCTGGAACTTTTT
>JAOEHY010026192.1:0-12037 GCA_025447955.1 Psilopsiagon aurifrons
GAGGAAGCAGAGACAGGACACCTGACCCAAACTGACCAAAGAGGTATTCCATACCACAGCACGTTATGCCCAGGATGGAAAAAAATGGAGGGCAGTTACCCAGAAGGGTGGGGTTCGCTGCTGGATTGGGCTTGGTATAGGTGCTGAGTGGTTGTATTCTCTTCCCTTATTATTTCACTTATCATTATTATTATTATTGGTGGTAGCAGCACTGATTTGCGTTATACCTTAGTTACTGAACTGTTCTTATTTCAAGCTGTGGGAGTTGCATTCTTTCGGTTCTCCTCCCCATTCCCCTGGGGAGCTCGGGGGAAGAAAGAGAGGGGAGTGAGTGAACAGACTGGGCGGCTGACTGGGCTTAAACCACAACAGGTTTGTTCTTGTGTTTTTATAGCTTTTTTTTTTTTTTTTTTACTTGAGTTATAGATTTTCAGGATGCCTCAAAGCGTTTAAGAAGTACTGCAGAGGTATATGTCTTAAAACTTGGATACTTTTGTGGCATCATACTCTTTTTCTGTTTTTGTTTTTAAACAGAAGATTGCTCATATAAACACAATAACAAAAGAATCTCAGAAACAAAATGAGGAGGATTCCTGATATCGCTCCTCCCCTAAAATGCACATTTAGTAAAACATTAGGATACTGATGGGCACGCCATGTTACTGAAAGTATCTTAAAAGGAAACTAAAGAAGTATATTTTCTTTTTTCACACAAGGTCTCATGAGCATCCTGGAGGTATCTTCAGGAATTAATGTATCCTTCTTAAAAGCAATGCATCAAAAAAAATTGTCTTGTGTATTTTACACACCTTTTAAATGATTGTCCTGGGGTTTTGTCCACTCATCTTTTTTGCTCTCCCCTTTAAAATGCTCTTAAGGGACTCAGATATATTTAAAACACACAACTTAGTTGTAATAAATGTTGCACATAGTGAAAGCGAGGTGTTCAGATTCCTTTTCCTTGGAGACCCAGGCAGGAAAACACTATAAATTTTCTGTGGAAGAGACTTTGCTAGGATTACAAGAGAAAACCACAAATTTTAATTGACAGAAGCAAGCAGGCTTTTCACTCGATTCTTGCAGCAGGCAGCAGGGATTTGGCTGTGGTATTCTTTTCTAGTGTTGCAAGCCTTTTAAAATAAGGATATTTGTTTCTGTTTCCAGCTCTTGTCTCTCTCAAACATTTTCTTCTCAGAGTGAAGTAAGCTGTGAAATGAAGGTAGATTCTCCCATTTCTTTGGGAAAAGAATTTCCTTTTTTTTTTTTTTTTTTTAAAAAAAAGTTTTTAAAAAAAACTTTGTCCAAACAAATATTCCTTGTTTCCTGCATGTTTTCTGTTTCTACCAGGTGATAAGTGCTCCCCATTTAGCCCAGCAGCTGAAAGAGCTGTGATTTGTGTTGCTTCACAAACACTGAAGCTCTCAAAGGCATCTCCTCTTTTTATTGGTCTTCAGGTGAAAATGTTTAATACTAGTAACAGAAAGAGGTCTTCATTGCTGCCATAATTATGACAAAAAAAGATTCCTGTTAAAAAAACCCCCAACAAATTAGTGTAACAGAACTTGGCAAACTCCAATAGGATATGATTGGATCATCATGGGTATTTTGCCAGTTGAAATAAGTAGAACTACAGAGTCAAACTTTTGGTAATGTTGTCCAATGTTTTGCAAGTACAGTTGCCTCCCACTTTGCTATGTCTCATAATGTTTTGTAGCTTATCTATTACACATAAGAGCCAAAATTGGGGAGGTAAAGCAAGCACCAATTCTGGAGGTAACTGATTTGCATGAGAAATTTTGGTAACCAGACACACCAATTTTGAAAACCAGGTCCCATATTGGCCTTTACACACGGCAGTCTTATGTTTCAGTATGAATAGGGCTTGATTTAATTAACAAACACAACTTGTACAGCCAGAGTGGGCTACATAATAATCTGTGCCCTCTGAAGTGCCTATCACTGGCCACTTTCTTAGATCATTTCCTTAAATATCTCTTTGCTCCTCCAAAGAGTTTTGAATTCATATTGTTCATTGGAAGTATGAGGTAAAGCACAATCTTTCATGCCTGGATAGTGTATTACACCATTGCTTCATGAGCAGTTTAATCCAGAATATTCTGGTCTTGTCATCAAAAGCAAAAGCATGCATTTCTAATTACCTACTGCTAATTGAGCACTTTTCTCCTCCTTCGCTCTATGTGGGCAGTGGGCAAAAGCCTTTATGCAACCATGCAGGGAGACCCATGAGAGATCTCATGGACTGAACTTGGCAAAAATACTACCCTAGAGAGTACATTTAACTTGCCTCAATGGTCAGGATGGATTTGGTTAGTTGAGTGATGGAGTTAAAGTATGAAGTGGAGGGAAAGAGAAATGAGAGCCTGCTGCATGGGGGTGGACAAGACTGCCCATTTTTGGAAGCAGAGCTGATTTGTATTTGTTGAAACTTCTTATGGAACTACAGTGAGAAAAATTTGGAAACACTGCAAATCTGCTGAATAGCAGGTTTTGAGCAGAAGCTATGGCTGAGGACTGAGTGGGTTGGTGGCTGGTTGTAACTGCTGGTGGTTGGTGGAGTGGGTTGGTGGTAACTGTTTTAACCAATATGGTTCAGTGAGTTTAGCACATAAATGGTGTTTGCTTATCATTTAAGGAAATGTTTATCAATGACTATCAAATTATTAATTAAAAGTCAACTGAACTTGTGACATGGTCAGAAAACTGAAAAAAAGCTGACATAATAACCATACAGTGTGTACTGCTTTGAACAGTGACTTCTCTGGGTGCCATGAGGAACAAAAGTATGAGAGAGAAGCAGAGAAGTAATGCAGAAAAAATACTAACATAATAATACAATAAAATCACAGCTGTGTTGCTTTTGCTGTCCTCTGATTCTACATTAGAATAAGGAAAGGCAGAATCTAGAAAATACTTCTTGAGCAAATTTTGATAGAGAATTACAGTATCTTCTCTTTTGCATGACTGGGGGCTGGTTTTGTGTGTGAGATGGGGCTACATATTCAGTCAGGCTTAGCAGTACTGTATCTCAGCTGATTCCTAGATTTTAAAAATGTTTCTGTTGTAAATTCTGTATTTGTTAAAGTGGATGTTGATAAAATGCACAGCTGCGGCCAGGTAGATGGTGAGGTAAAAAAAATAATCTTCCCAGTGATGTCTGGGAAGCACCCCTTGTTCTGGAGGTATTACAAAATGGTGGAAGTGTTGTTTCAGTGCTACAGGGGCAGGGGTTGCATTTTCCAGTTGTTTTCAAATGTATGTATCTCTGTCTCCATGAAAATTGCTGCTTTAACCTCCCATTGTTACTCTTTCACAGCAAAACTTTTCTACCTTGGTTCCTGTTGTCATCTTAATATAGCTGCCTGTGATCTTTGCCACTTCCTCTATAGGAGAACATAACTGATGTTTTTTGATATTATAGGAAGGCTAAAGTTGAGGCAACTGCTTTTATTTTTGCTTCTAACTCAAGATGGCATGCAAACCAAGCTCTGCTGGTATGCAAACCTAATGAATCAATCGGCTGTGTTGCTTCATTGAGCTTTGTTTCCAGCTTACGTAGCCTGTAGCTGATTGTTGAAATGTTATTTACTGCTAAAAGGAAGTCTAGATTTTCTGCTTAGTTTCCTTCTATAAGCTGAACATTGTGTTTTCCCCTCTCACAACAGTAATTTACATTGTAGACAAACATGTTTTGGCAAGAACATCATACATAATTTTAAAATTAAGAGTTGCAGAACTCATGACTTATATAGTACGACAGTTTTAGGCCTTGTTGTTCCTAAACGTCTGGGTATGTGAACAAGAGATTTCCTTTAATTAGCTTTATTTACTGTTCCCTATAATGAAACAGATCCTTTAGTCTGCAGCTTTACATGGGCTGAGGGAAGGTACTATAAGCTGCTCCTTCTGAGACAGCGCTGGTGTTACAGGGTACTGTAGTGTGACACCATCACTGGGAAATCTGATGGTAGGTATAGTTGCCTGCTTTGTCAAAGTGCTTCCATTACTTGTAATATTTTTAATTTGTCCCTTTTTTAATTAGACTAGAACTGCAACTGTCAAGGTGACAAAGTGGCAAGCAGCACTTGAAAACTTCAACTGGTTGCTTCCTAATAACAGTTAGGTGAGGATTTTAATTGTGCGTACTGCTTGGTTTTCTGTTTACGTAATTCAATAATTATGCACATTTCCCAGCATTAAGCTTCTGTTAATACTAATAATAAACTGCAGAAAGCTCTAGAAATGAAGCCAAAGTGAAGAAAATGAAAAAATGGAATAAACAGGAAGATTATAAAAATGACTGGCAGGAAAATGTTTAAAGGACAAAGCATTCAAAGACAGTATAGTATCTGATATCACAGAGTAAAAGTGCATTCCTTGGCGTGGGGAAGTACTTCCCCAAGGCAAAACCAATAAGTAGCCTCCTTAGTAATCCTGTAAGAAGACATTTCCAAGTAAAATGCCAGAAAATTTTGAACTGATCTAATATGGAGCAGCATTAAAAAAAAAAAAAAAAAGAAAAAAATCCCTCTTGAGAACTAGCATATGTGATCTTGGAATAAAATGAAATCACTGGCAGAAACCAATGGTGCCAGCTGCTGTATATTTTCCTCTGGGAAATAATTATGGTCTTTTGGCCTGTAAAGGGCTTGTAAACTGACCAGGCTGCAATCTGGGAATGAAATTAGTGAAGAGACTGGAGAAATGTTTAAATTTAGCAATCTCAAACCTATTTGGAAAGGCCCTTCTTAATGATTGAGGTATAATCAGAGAGAGGTACAGAAAGAAAATAATCATCAGTAATATAGAGCCCAAGCGAATAAGGGGAAGAGTTTAAACACAACAAGGACCTTATTTTACCAAAGATAGGAGTAAATACATCCTAAAAACCCCTTAGATGTTGTCAAAATTAAAATTACTCTTGAGATAAAAAGTCCCAGTGTGTGTGAAGAAAGAAGTTGTTATGCTGGCACTATTGATGCTGTTGTGTTCAAGTGTTTCTCTGATGTAAAGATTTCTGAAACTCTCTACATTCTAGTACAAAGAAAATTAAATTCATAAATAGCTAAAGGTTCATAATGCAATCAGTTCTAATCTTCTAACAGAGAGACGACTACTCTGCCAAGAACAATATTTCTGTGTTTTCCCTACTTTTCTGTTCTTGGTCCATTGCTTTTTTGACGACTGTCATGGAACGGGGTCTTGAGCTTAAGTTTCCCAGACACCATGAAAGTGTTATATTGTCCTGCTTCCTGCTTTCCCTTTTTGTAGTATTAATTTAATATTCAGGTAATACATTCTTCTTGTCCCACTCTGAGAGTGACCTTAGAGTCGAGCTTTTTGATTCCTTTCACATCCTGCAATGATTATTTCATAAAAATTCAAAAGGAATTCAGACTGATTGCCTGCAATAGAATATTTCTCTATTTAATAGGAAAAATCTTACAATTTCAATGTTTACCTTCAAAAGAGAGCTTTGCTGGTGCTCTCTGAGCAGGGATACATGACACCCACCTATATGCAGTTTGACCAACATATACAGTTGGTCTGGAGTTTCATGTGCAAAATTTATAAAAACTATTTCTGTTGGATAAACAAAAGTTCCTTTTTCATAAAACCACAGGCCTGGCTTTACTGAATCTGCCTTAGTTTCCTGCCTCTGATGGTCATCAATGATCCTGTCACTAAAAAATCGGGAGAAGTATAAGAGACACACAAATATGCAGTGATATTTGATCCAAATATTCTCTAAGCAACCACTAATCTGTGATTTTTGTAGCTCAAAGCCAGAATTGCTCTCTTGTATTCAGTGTTGCTAAATCGAATTTTTTTTCATGTAAGATTTTTTCTGTCTCCCTTTGAATACAGGTAACCGTTATTGTATCCAAAACACAGATGAATTCCATGTGCAAGGGGCTATCTCTATCTGTTTTGAATCCATCATTTACTAATGCCATTCATTGCACTTGAATTCTTACATTTGGAAAGAAGATGAAAGACTGAACCTTTCCCCATTGCACCCATTGTTTATGCACACCCATCATATTTCTCATGATTCATGATGATCCTGGTTGCCCTTCTTTAATCATTTCCTTGTTCTGTTACATTCCTCTCCATTTTTTTTTGATGTGCAGCATTTGGGTTTTGCTGCTGTGCCCAGCCATCCCTCTGAGGAGAGCATGGATGAAGGAGTGGGAGGGTGGCTGCCTGGGTACCTTGCTCAGATGAGGACAGGGAAAACCTGACATTGGCAGCACCTGTAGCTGGGGTTGGGATTTGTTCTTGTGAGAGCAAGGGTCAGAGGGGAAGCACAGACCTTCTGGAGGGGGCAGAAAGGATTTTCTGGGGATCTGGCAAAGTAAGCAGCACTGCAGGCAACTCAGACACTCCCAAACTTATATGAAAACAAGGACTTGCCTGCAGCGGAATACTGGGCAGGGAGAGCATTGCATAAAAACTGCTCTCATTTTTTGTTCTGCCTTCCACAGCCACTTTTTCCTTTCTCCTCTTTTTTTTTAAAAAAAAGTCTAATTATGTTAATTTGCATTCAAATTATGTATAGCATTTTAGTCATCTTCATTGAGAGGAAGGTGTCTCTAAGTTGTAAATGTGTTGGGATCATGCTATCCTTTTCAAAACTAAAGGATCCTGCCCCATTTGCAAAAGCCTGTCTTCTTTCTGGAAGCACATGAGCACCTCAGTGGTAATAGGAGGACACTGTACTGGCAGCAGGGTGACCTGGAGTTGTAAATGCTTCCTGCTGAGAATTGCTATGACTGAAGATAGGATGAGAAAGTTGGGACTGTTCAGCCTGGAGAAAAGAAGGCTGTGTGGAGACCTCCTAGCAGCTTTCTAGTATCTGAAGGGGCCCTGTAGGGATGCTGGGGAGGGACTCTTCATTAGGGACTGTAGTGATAGGACGAGGGATAATGAGTTTAAACTTAAACAGGAGAAGTTTAGATTGGGTATGAGGAAGAAATTCTTTAATGTAGGGGTGGAGAGGCACTGGAATGGGTTGCCCAGGGAAGCTGTGAATGCTCCATCTGTGGCGGTGCTCGAGGCCAGGCTGGACATAGCCTCAGGAGGCGTGGTTTAGTGTGAGGCATCCCTGCCCATGGCAGGGGTGTTGGAACTGGATGATCTTAAGGTCCTTTCCAACCCTAACTATTCTATGATTCTATGTGTCAGTTGATCTGGCCCCTTGTCTTCTTTGTAGTGTAACTGTCATGATCTGCATCTCAATCTCAGTGATTTCAGTCCAGCACAGGAGGTCCTGTCATTGCGATGTTTGGCTACTGAGCTGACAGTACGCTGTGCGACCCAGTTCCTCTGTATTATGAGAGACGGTTTTGCTGCAACATCTTGTAGCTGTGAATTTATCCTTGTGACACTGATGGAAGCAGTTCAAGCCCCAGTGGATCAGCAATGTTCAGATGAACACACTGCAAGCATGGGTCAGGTGGTCACATCTTTCTCCAAGTCCTGTCCCAATCTGGTTTGGGCTTTGCCTTTGAAAGGAAGAGTTTGGTACTTCTGTCACACTATTTGTGCCTTCCCAGGCAATTGACAGGTGTCCACTTCCCACCTCACTCCATAATTAATGATCTGATGGCTCCCTTTCCCCTTTCTTGCCCCCAGAAGCTCCAACAAAAAGGCAGACGTGTACTGTGTGTGAAAAATACTGCAGGGTATAATTTGTCTTAGTTGTTTTTATTGGCATACCCGTTGCAATTGGTAAGCATGTTCAACATACCACAAAAATTATTCTTCTGCCCCCTCCAGTGCAGGCAGATTGTGGGTAGGCATACCTGCAGAGTACAAGGCTTGCGTTGTGCCAGTGGATTTGGTGGCGATGCAGTTTAGAAAAGTTTTCACTGGGGTGGTTTTAAATTGTGACATGTCATATTCTTCCTGAAACAAATAACGGTAGTGCAGTCTCAAATTGCAAAAGTGACCCCTAATTGCAAAAGAAACCCTTTCAGCTATCACAAGGTGTTAAAAGAAGAATTATCACTTTATTATATGTGTAAAGATGTGGCTGAATTGTGCTCTCTGTAAAGCTGAGCTTAAAATTCATATGAACTTTCTCCAGATTTTTTTTACAGAGTAATTGATATTACTTATAGGTAGTTTGACTTGTGCCAGTTTGTAGCAGAAGTATGATTTAAGAGGTGCAATTAGCTGATGTCTGCATGGTAATTTTTGTGCAAACTTGCAGTAGAAGCTTTATGTTATGCAATAAAGCTCTGAAATGAGATATATTTTAATCAGGTTACAAGAGTGATAACACAAAGCTTTGTTTATTAAGTAGTCATAAGGTTCAAATGAGCTGTGAATTTCGAAGAACTCTTTGGCAGGAGATGAAAAACATGACAGCATAGTTGAGAATTACTTTTAGTCTGGGTGTAATCTCATGAGTGCTGCACAAAAGTTCAAAATTAAATAAGACCTCAAGATTCTGTAGATATTTATGTCTGACATTTCTATTCTGGGAAAGTCTAAAAAATAAGCACTCTGTTTTTTCAAACTCTGTAAAAACATCCACTTGGGGCGGGGATGTAAGGTGCTCGAAAGAAGGAAGGAACAAATTTAGTGCTTGTTTTCTAATCATTATGGAGACATTGTGCTGGGTTCTCTGCATAATTTCATCAATTTATTTGGCTCCCAAATCTTGAATGTGTAAGTGATCTAGAAAGGCTTTTTTGTCCCTTTTACTACATTTACATTATGTTTTGCTTTTTTATGTTCCTATTGCTACTTATCTCCTTCTCTCTAATGTGATGTAAAGTTTATATCCCTGGAGTGTCTACACAGAAACAGTTGCACCTAAAGAAAGATAAATACTTATGAAGTATCTGTTAAGTTATCAGAACAACCCCTTCTTCCTCTAAAATATCCTCAATGACAAAACGAATTACTAGTCCCCTAGGTCTTGTGTTGAGTATCAATGACAGTAATAGGGAAGAGCAAATTATCCAAGAGGAACATCTATCTGTCCTGTGTTATATTTCCTGTGTATAAGTGGCCTTTGTCTTCTTACTTATCCCCAGATGATTCAATCCCTGTTCCTTCTCTCCTGTTTATAAGTTTTTGCAGCTCTGATTCCCTCACCCTGCTCCTCAGGTTTCCTGCAGGCTATATGAAGATGTGCATTAGCCCATGCTTTTCAAATACCTGGTTTTCTGCATGGATGTGAGCTATCTGATATGCAGTTTACATGCATAAAAATACAGTAGGTGTGTATTTCTAGCCAGTCAGCAACAGGTATTATGGCCTTTCCTAAGAAATGACAGACTGGCAATTATAATTGGCTTTGCTATATTTCCTTGCTTGAGATCCTGTTAGCAGGCAGTGGCATACTACTATTAGTAAGCTTGATTGCATTAATACAAACAAGTGATCCCTAAGTAGCATTCTAATGCAATTGTGCATTTGAGGAATACAAGTTAACAGCTACATAAGAGTGTTTTTTCCAAGCATGCTGGAAGGAAAACAATAGGATTAGTCACAGCCAGTATAGGCAGGAAATAATTCAGAAACCACCTAGAAAAAGTGTCTGTTCTGAGCCAGTGTCTAGTTAACAACTAATGAGTAACGTGGAGCTCTCTGAGAAGTGTAAACATGATTGACTCGAAGAAAAGATGGATAAGAATGAACCTTACACCATCCAAAGGCATCACAAGAGCAATTAACCAAACAGTGGGAGGTCCAAACTACTCATCTTTAAACTGGTCTTTTCGCTATAGATGAGGAGATTTACGGTAACCCTGTGACATCACTACTTTTGACTTATATTGGCAATGCGCATTTTTGAATAATTTGCTTCTATTTTGTGGGAAAGTTAATGTCAGCTACTTTCCCCTCTTCACAGATGACTCTGACACATCCTAAAATGGGCTTTCTGAATCCTTTAGATTAAAGTATTCACTAAATACCAGTAAAACTGCTGAAAGATGTGAATTGAATAAACATAAATGCTCTTTTGAAGCTAGTGCCATCTGGTAAATAAAAGAATAGATATGTCAGCAAGGCAAGTTTAGCTTAGTTTAAAAAGACAAAGTGTGTTGCTACCAAACCCAAACAAACCAGAAACTTCAAGCTTGATTTAGATGAGGAATACTGAAATGAAAACCAATATTTCTCACAGAATCTGGAATCGTGTTTTCCTTGCTGCTTTGGCTTTTCTGTTACAGCTCTGAGGTGCTCTCTAACAGCCTGGGAGTGCTTTCTTCCCTTTTTCACTACAAAGCCATAGGTTGAAAAGGAGTCAGACTTCAATCTGGAAGGCAAAAGTAGTGTGAAGCATGTGTGCTTGGAAGAATCACCGTAGGTAACAGAGGAGGGATGTAATTCTTTCATCATCCATATGCCTGGACGTAATAATCCTGGTGTTTATTAGAGACACTTTTCTGGGGGCTTCCTTCTGCATACCTTTTTCTTTTCTTCTGAGTGCCCTGGTCTTTTTGAGGACAGCTTTAAAATCCTGTGTTATTCAGGGAGAATAGGGAACAATTTTTGTTGTTTTCAGTCCAGATCTTTGTCTCTGTGTTTCTGACTTGTGACTAGTTTCAAGAAGCTGATAACTTCAGAGCTTAATTTGTTTTGATTGTTCCTCAAAGCAAGTTTAGTGTAATTTCCAGGATTTGCAGTCAAAGACAGAGAAGGAATCATAACACCATATGAAAGTATCATGTTTATTAAATAATGTGGCTCATACCAGCCAGCTTCTTGGTTGCAGTGTGATAAATCACTGATTCCTAGTAAGGAGTGAGCAACAATTCCAGGTACAATCCTTCTCTTATTGTCAAGATTAGGACAATTAGAAAATCTATCTGGAGCTCCAAATTGAATATTTATTTTGCTTACAATTTTTTTGTTACATTCAAGATTCTAATTCAAGTTCAGTTGTAAACCTGAACACTTTGTGCTAAACAGCACAGTAAAAACACCCTTTATACAGAAATCATTCAGACCAAAATGGAAAAGTCACATCTGTTTTTGTACGATACACTGAAAATATTTATGCAACTTTCATAATGGTAAATTCTCTTGTGTTTTATATGGGTGAGCAACTTCTCAGATATTGCTTGAAACTAATCATCCATAATTGTGTGTCTCACTTGCTACTTCCCTTTTAGCAGTAGGACCTCTAGATTGCTCTTCCTTGCTTTACAGCTTAAGGATTAATAATTGTGAAGAGAGATACTGGTCACTGGGTGTATTCTATATGTACCCATCCATTTTTCTGTCCTTAAATACAACTTTTTTTTACTGTTTGCGTATCAACCTAGTTGAAATTCAGCTATAGCAGTATGTATGCTGTCAAATCCAGACTGTTAGTCCACAGGGGACTTCATTAGTAGATATCTTTTTTTCAGTACAAAGATTGCACTTGAGAGTTTTAAAACTCTTTAGTTTACTAATTAGCTTACCTCCAAGGACTGTATTTAATAGTGTACAAACCTTTTTTATTGATATGGGCATTTGTGCATATTTCCATTCAACTTAGAGAATCATTGTCCCCTGTTGCATTCAAGGGCAAATGCTTTTAAACTTTAAGTGTGATAGAAAGGCTTTCTCTGGTCTGTCATCTCCTCTGTTGGGGAATGTCTCTTTTCTAGATATGTGCGTGATAATAATTAATCCACTTTTAAATACATTAGTGCCATAGAATCATAGAATAGTTGTGGTTGGAAAGGACCTTAAGATCATCTAGCTCCAACCCCCCTGCCATAGGTAGGGACACCTCACACTAAACCATGCCACCTCACACTAAACCATGCCACCCAAGGCTCTGTCCGACCTGGCCTTGAACACTGACAGAGATGGAGCATTCACAACTTCCCTGGGCAACCCATTCCAGTGCTGCACCACCCATACAGTAAAGAACTTCTTCCTTATATCTAATCTAAACTTCCCTAGTTTAAGTTTGAACTCGTTATCTCTTGTCCTATCACTACAGTCCCTAATGAAGAGTCCCTCCCCAGCATCCCTATAGGCCCCCTTCAGATACTGGAAG
>JAOEHY010026193.1:0-14253 GCA_025447955.1 Psilopsiagon aurifrons
CCAGACCAAACATCACTAAGCCATAACTAAAAACATTGGTGTTATCAGCACTGTTCTCAGGCCACAAGTCAAAAACATAGTGCTGCACCAACTATCAAGAAGGGGAAAAATGACTGCTACTGCTGAACCCATGACGAGTCTATAAACTGCTGTCAAAAGGCTTGCTAGTCAGTGCTTGTGTCAGTTTCTGATTCACCCACATGGAGTTCTGATGGTTTTGAAGACTCTGCATGCAGAAGTTGCACTATATGCTTTCAAACGCAAGACTGAACCTTGGCTAATTGTTGAATCTTAACAAATCAGAGAAAACACAGTGAACATTTTGTATTATATTTCGAGTGTTCATTGGCTTTTATGTTAATTAAGAGGGTATTTATCAGTCATGAACTGCAACCAGTGGAGCAGATTGTGCTCTGCATTCTGTTTACCACTTCATACTCATGTTTCAAAGCATCTGAAATAGATTCCACCTAGGCAGAACTTTCTGCCCTCATATTCTGTGTATGTGCATGCGTTGGATACCATCTTGCTTCCTGGTATCAGCAGCTGCTATCACACTTTTTTATGAGCTGTCAGAATAAATAATTCTTTAATAGCACAAATAATTTAAATATCAGTATCTGGAGGTGTTAATTCTTCTGTTCTCATACCAGCTACATATGTGTCAAATGAACATTTATTATTTAAAAATTTCTATTGACAGTAATGCTGGTATAAATCTGGAAAGGTGAAGCAAGCAAGGCACAAAACTTTTGAAAATTGTAATATTATTATACAAAAAATAGAAGCCATTTGGACAAAAAAGGGTATAAGATGGGTGTATATATACAGTTTGGGTATAGAATTGTCTATCATGTATACATCATGATATGATATGCCAAAAGGTGCTTATAACTCAAATCAATAACTTGCATTCTCCTCAGAGAACTCATGTCACATGCATTTATGCACCATTATGTACACAGCAATTCAGATTTCTTATATTTCTTGTTTGGCTGCACTTACATGGCAGTGTGACTGGCTACTTCTGCAGCTCCCATCCCCAGGCATCCGAACTGTAGAAAACATTAGACTACACTGCAGCTCTTTTCTCCCCTGAGCATCCAAATTTCATTTTAAAGGAAACAAGGACGTGTGAGGGCATGGTGTGTTTACAGGTACCATTTCATTATGGAGCCATTTGTCTTATAGCTGTGATGCAGACAGTGGTTTGATGGTGAACGAACTGAAGAAGACAACTTATCTTAAGAATGAACTCAGGTCAGACTTTTCTAAATGCTCTTGAGCCACTACCAGCGATCTCAGTAGTGTGTGATGGCATTGTCTTCCTGTGGAGACTTGACTTAGCATTGAGTGTTTCCTTAGGTAACAAAAATTTAATCATAGGCTCCATAGGATTCCCATATTTAGCAGTAAAAAATGGCAATAAAGGAGCATACTGTATTTTCCCTCTGCTCCAGTTACTGTTAAGTGTTACAAAAATTAACAGATACAGACTGCTATATTCCTTGCACCAAAATCTTTGTAAATGTGACATCACCATGTGCTTTATAACTGGTCAGACATTTTTTCCCCCTTTGTTTCTAAATAAAGCAACAACAATTTTGACCTCCTCCCTTTTGTCTCTGGTTTCTAATGTTGTGATATTAATCAGGAGTGACACGTTTAAAGCCTTAATTGATACTGGTGAAGAATATTTTTGCAAGATATATGGTGTAGAGCTCCAAGATGAGGACATTATAATAGTGATTTTCTGGTGTAAGGCAAGAGAAGATTTTCCTCACAAAAAATCATTAGGCAAACCAGTAGATCATTTAGCAAATTAAAAGAGATAATTTTTTTTTGGTGGACATTTCAAGCAAGGTAATTCACACAATTGCTCTCTACTGAAAGTGCTAGAATGAAATATGTCTGATCTATGCCATATCGACCAGCCTATAGAGTTAGATTCAGGTGTGAAGTGGGAATAAGAGTAATGGATATGTTTTCGCTGGTATAGCTGTTATAGTATACTAAAGAGTTCAATGCTCCTAACCCACCTTCTTTCTCTTGCCCTACCTTGGGAGTCTCCTCAATCTGAAGGTCAGTAAATTCCTTAAGTATTCAGTGCAGATTGGCTTAGGCCTCCTCACATATTAAGTACTGCTGTTTGTTACTGGGAGTGGCACAAGACCATCACAAGTTTTAGACTTTTACTCCACAGATCTGTGCCTGATTATTATCTATTTCTTTTCTCTGTAAAACAGATTACATTTTAGTGCCTACCTTTCTAGCAGCAGATTCTAGGTGTTTCATGAAATCTCATCAAGTGAGAAGATGCACAGCCAGTCTGGTGCAAGTAAAGGAGCAGTCAAGTCGCTTGTGTACCGCAAACCCAATAACTATTCACACAGCTGATGAATCTGATTGGATTTTTGGCCCTCTATAGTAGAAGA
Source organism: Psilopsiagon aurifrons (assembly GCA_025447955.1). Taxonomy (NCBI): domain Eukaryota; kingdom Metazoa; phylum Chordata; class Aves; order Psittaciformes; family Psittacidae; genus Psilopsiagon; species Psilopsiagon aurifrons. Next base: position 2,436 of record JAOEHY010026193.1, read on the forward strand.
AACAAAAAACCCACCCACAAATAAAATACAGAGGAGAGAAAGATATATTCCTTTATAAAACCTGCTTTAATCTAATACAAAGATTTGAGCTACGTATTTATCGATAAAAAAACACTGCTGTCCAAAAGAATGGTGAGAGCAAATCAGGCCCTGCACATAGGGGATCTTATACTATGCACTTTCCAGAAGCATTCCTCAAGGACACAACTGTACCCTCAATAACCACCCTTTTGATTGAAAACATGCAATCCCTACCTCAGTAGTAATCATAAGCTTTAGATCATGTGGTATAGAACATCATCATTCTCCACTGTATAACAGAGACCAGCACTACAAATAGTGACACAAGTGGCTTCCCTTTCCATAGTTAGTTCCTTGTTGTTCTTTTCAGCTTTCAAAACCTGTTTTTTTAAAACTGAACTTGTGTTCGTTTTTGTAAATAAGCTGGTTAAGAAGATACATCGCTAATAGAACAGTTGATTAATGCATTTACTCCTAGGATCTGTGCTTATTAATAATCAGAAAGTTTTTTACTAGGTCCACTTTGGAAAATGCATTGATACCCTATTGCAGGTAATTTGTTGCTGACCAGAAACTTGTGAGTTGCTGACTTGCTGTCCTGAATTGCTATTTTTCCTTAAAAAGCATGAGATTGTCACTGCAGTATAAAAGAAGGTGGTCTTACAAAGAGGCTAAAGTGTGTAAAGCAATGGTGACTTTTCCTGCAACTGCTGAACAACTGGGTGTGAAAAATGTCTAATGTGGTATTCTGCCTTACACATTTCCTCACATATTTCTGTAGGATAAGTGTGAGTGTACTACTGCATGAGCTCATCGAGTCCATTCCTAATTTTTTAAGTTATCAAATTTTCTCTCCTGAAATTAAATTTCCTTCAGTAAGTTAAAAATACAGTCTCAGTATGAAATAGTTTGTGCCTTTCCTACAAGCTTTTTCTTCTCTAGCTGGCGTACTGAATTTGCACAGAGAAATTGGACATCAGAATACATGCAGTTATTGTGGCTTTCGTTGCTGATTTTCTGCAAAAGGACTTTTCCTGCCTAGTAAAAATCTGAATGATAAAGTTAAGGAGTGCACAAAGAATTTTGGTGGTTCTTTTTTTCTTCCAAATTACACAGAAGAATCGTGTGGCACACATTGTCTTTTAGATTGGCTTAGAAGAAGTGAGTGACAAGTGCTTCTGCTGAAGTTGACACATTTTCCAAAGTACTCTGTGCACATATTTCATGGCACACATAGCACGTGACACTGTTCCTAAAAAAAAAAAAAAAATCAGATTTTCACAAAATAATATGTTTTTTCTTTTTTTTTATTTTTTTTTTTTTTTTTTTTTAGAGTGGTAATCAGACATACAGTTATGATTGAGTGGTCTTGTGCTGATTTTTTTAATCCATTCATTTACTTCAGTTGTTCAGTGTTTTTTTACAGTATCATATTGACATAGAAGGAAAGGAAAGATATTTTCAAACCTCTTCATTCAAAATAAGTGAAAGAACCATGCTTCTTTCCACAATCTGAATTCATAAAGCTGGCTGTATGGAGACTTTTCCAAGATATGGAGCCTTTTCCAAGATATGGAGCCTCACAATGTATTTTCAATTAATTTTGTGGCACAAGGAGTATAATATCAGGTTGGGGAATTTGCAACTATTCCTTACAGGATAAGTTCTGTAGGGCAAAGGCAATATAATGATAACACAATGCTCACCTGCTCTTTCATTGCCAAATATCTTAGTCCTTGTCCTAAAAGATGAGCTAACACTTTCCAAAGATGTTTAGTATGTTCCTTCAGACACATTTTGATTTTTGATTTTTAAGATATGGCTCTACCCACTGTCTGACACATGGGTAGTTTTCATTTGGGCAACAGAATCATTAGCAACTTCTGAAAATCCTGGCCATCCCCATGGTTAGACAGCTGTACGTGATGCCTAGATTCCATTTCCGGAAAGCTAGTTGGCATCTTCTGATGCTGCAGCAAGCAGATTTGTCAGAGATTTTCAGGTATCAGGAACAAATACAGATCTACACTTACCATAATGTAGATATAACAAGAAAAAAAGGGAGAGAAAAAAACCATAAATGTTTATTGGAGACAAACTGTTGTCTGAAAACAAAACACCAGGAGTTGTGGGATGTTGTTTTTTTGTGTATCATTAGCATATACAGAGAAACTTGGATTTTTTCTTTTTAATTTTTTTTCCCTAAAAAGCATTTTGTCATTAGGAAACTCAGGAATGTGAAGTCTTTTACTCTCTTTTTTCATAGAGTTTAATGACTCAGCATCCTGTATGGGGAAATTCTGAACATTAAATGGTTAGCACTTTAGAATACCTCTTACCAAGGACAAAACTAATACTTGAAGCAGCATTGATAAATACCACTTTTCTCAGCTTTGTTTCGTCCTTATTGTTTTGTTACTGATCCTCCTATTACCCCTACATTTTTCTGTCTTTGGGAGGATCTGAATTTGAAACATATATTTCTGCAGCACCCAAAGCATGCATTATTTCCAAATTTGAGGATACAAGACTGTAATGACAGTTTTTTCTCCTCATAAGAAATAATATTAAAACCCTTTGTCTATCCCCATTATTCTATATGAAAAGGTTTAGAGAATACTGGTGACAGCAAGTAAAATGAAATTTCAGTGAAGCAAGAGGAACTCAGAAGAGTAATGAAGCTGGTGAAGGGTCTGGAGCACAAAGCTTATGAGGGGCAGCTGAAGGAAATGGGGTTATTTAGTCTGGAGAAAAGGAGATTCAGGGGAGACCTTATCAGTCTCTATAACTGCCTGACAGGAAGGTGTAACAAGGAGGGTGTCAGTCTCTCAAGTAACAAATCTCCCTTCCCTTCCCTTCTCTTCCCTTCCCTTCACTTCCCTGTAAATATGGAACATATTTAGATTACAGGAACATGAACAGCAAGAAGAGATGGTGGAAGAAAAAGGTATTTATTCTTGATGTGTAATGCTGCCAAATCTCTAAGTTGCCCTTTTAAGAACCTCTTTCTGCTTCACTTCTGCTAAAAAAATCTCAAAAGCCCTTGGTGAAGCCATAATTTAACAAAATTTAATGCCCTCCAAGAAACAACAGGAGTTTAGGAGTTTAGGAGTTCTCAACCATGCCCTAGAAAAGCCAAAAGTACATGAACAATCTACAGTATTTCTGGGAATAGATCATGTCATTATCCTTTGCCAGCCAGAATCAGCAGAGGTTTAAATCTTCTCATGCAAATGTTAACCCCACAAGTGACAAATCTCAGTGGAGAATCTTTGATTCTTTTTTAAGAACATCTCAAACATTATTTCTCTGCAAGCAATTGGTATAACAGAAATCAAGAGTCATACTGGAGTTGAATTTTACATGAGTTTGCACAGTTTAATGTGTAATGTTCAGATATTTGAGACCCCACTTGGAGTACTGTACTGTGTACAGTTCTGGTGTCCTCAACATAAAAGAGACATGGAACTGTTGGAACAAGACCAGAGGAGGGCCACAAGGATGATCAGGGAACTGGAGCACCTCCAGTATGAAGACAGGCTGAGGAAGTTGAGGCTGTTAAGCCTGGAGAAGAGAAGGCTGCATGTAGTCCTCATATCAGCCTTCCAGTGTCTGAAGGGGGCCTAAGGATGCTGGGGAGAGACTTTTGTTAGGAACTGTAGTGATAAGACAAGGGGTAATGGGTTAAAACTTAAACAGACAAAGTTTAGATAAGGATGGTGAGGCACTGGAATGTGTTGTCCAAGGAAGTTGTGAATGCTCCATCCGTGGCGCTGTTCAAGGCCAGGTTGGACAGAACCTTGGTTGACACGGTTTAGTGTGAGATGTCCCTGCCCATGGCAGGGGGGTTGGAACTTGATGATCTTAAGGTCTTTTCCAGCCCTAACTATTCTATGATTCTATATCTGAAAGATGATGAATGAATCCTTTAATGGCAGATTGAAAAAAAATAATGAATAGAATGTAGTAAAGCAGGGGGCAGAGTCAAGTCATAAACCTTCATTCAAACTTCTTAGCCTTATTGCAGAGCTCGGCAATAGTCCATAATAGAGTAATTGAATTTCAATTACTGATGTTATGTCAGGCAGCAAAGGAACGCAGTTACAATTGTTTGGGGTTTCAAGCAAAATAATGTAATTCAGCCCTTTATGGGTTTGATGGCATTTCTATTTAAGCAACTTCAGCATTTTCCCACAAGTACCTATGGAGAGATTTTCACAGCACTATGAGAAAGCAAAAACATTTTTTAAATTTGCCATGGACTCCAATGGCTGGACTTTTTTGACCAATTGTAACTCAAGATTACAGTGTCTCCATGTGCAATTATCCTTTCCTGTAAAGCAAAGGCATTGTTTATCACATGAGAATTGAAACATCCTATAAGCTTGGGTTTGACAGCAATGTCTGAGTGATCTTCAAGGTAGCTTTTCCCTGGGAAAATACTAAAAGAATGGAATAATTTGAAGTAGGCTATCAGTTTCATTTGTTTAAACTCAGAACAAATCCTCAGGACCCATATATTTAATCTGTAGTTTTATTTATGTATTGACATTTTAACACCACAGTCAACCCTTTCATATGCAGAGATATATGCATTAGCTTAGTTGGTTAGACTGTTCAATTAGCTCACAATTCATGTTGCAGGGGCACAGACTCCAAAATACCTCAATGCAGCCTGCTTTATTCTGGCAAGCTTGCTAATAAGGAACAGTGCAAATGCAGTGATTTTGTTTCATACAGGAGGAGTCACATCCTCATCACACAGATGTTCAACTATTAGGTGTGACCAAACAAACTGACTTTATGTAAAAGCATCTGAGAAATTCTTTAATGTAAGGATAGAGAGGCACTGGAATGGGTTGCCCAGGGAAGATGTGAATGCTCCATCTCTGGCAGTGTTCAAGGCCAGGTTGGACATAGCCTTGGGCGATATTGTTTAATGGGAGGTGACCCTGCCCATAGCAGGGGGCTTGAAACTAGATGATCTTAGGGTCCTTTCTAACCCTAAATATTCTACAATTCTATGTGTGTGTGTAACACAGCACTGCAGATTCTAGTTGAACATACTATGTAAGATACAGCACAGTAAGGACATGGGCATATCACCTCTGGATTCTTGCCTCCATGATCTCCTATCCTCCTCTTTCCAAGACAACAAACCTTGGAATGGGATATAATGAAGGGTCAAGTGCAGACACTGGGCTGATGCTGTGTACACCAGGCTGCTTTAGCTGAGATCCTTTTTTAACTCATGTGTTTTTTTTCCCTCGTATTTTGTTCTTGACAAATTGGGAACTGACTGCAGGGCTGTCCTGGTGTGATGGTGATGCTGGGTCTTACTATATCAGCCCAGCTGGCAATTTGTTGCACATCCATTCCTTCTCCTTCCCTTCTCTGCTGGCGCCTCCAGCAAGACAAGTGCTTTGCCCTTTCCTAGGTTATAGGCAAGCAGCACAGGGCTGGTTCATTAATTTCAAGGGAGACAAATCATCATGATGGAAAAATGCAGCTGCCTTTCCAGAGCCTCTCCCATCTTCCACCACACTTGTTTTGATGCACCTTCATCTGATAAATTCTATCTTTGCTAAACCCAGTTTCATGCTGTTTTCCATAACTACAGTCTTTCCTTCAAATATCTGCTTACAACAGAAGCTTCACACAGTGATGGAAGCTGGGCCTGTAGCTGCTTAAATTGCTTTATGTTTGGCAGCATTTGTCAGTAGCTGTCCTCATCTCCTTCTAGCCTCCCTATATTTTATATTATTTTGTGGTAATATTCAGAATTCCAGTCCAGACACTTTGTATTTTCAAGTTTCCACATCATACCTGGCCCTGTGGCGGGTGTTCACTAATCTGCAAATGCTCTAGCTCCAAAACACATGCCAGATCTTAGGCTCTGGGCTGCTGAAGCCTAAACCTGTCATGAACATGACGTATATAGCTACCAGAGGCAGCAGGTTCTGAATATTCTGTAACGCTAGAGCAGCATGTTGCATGGGCTCTGTGCTGTGAACATTATTTATAGTTCACTTGTGAGTCAATTGTTTGCAGCATTTGCTGGAGGTAAGTAGGGTTTGCGACCTTTAAAAATAGACATTAACAATAGGCATGAATATTATCTGTCCTGGGTTCAGCAGTAGCAGCCATTTTTCTCCTTCTCAGTAGCTGGTGCAGCGGTGTGGTTTTGACTTTCAGCCTGGGAACAGCGCTGATGACATCGATGTTTTCAGTTGCTGCTCAGTAATGTTTCCTCCAACCAAGGACTTTCTGAGTCTCATGCTCTGCCAGGGAGGAGGGGAAGCCAGGAGGAAGCAGAGACAGGACACCTGACCCAAATTAGCCAAAGAGGTATTCCATACCACAGCTCATCATGCCCAGTATACAAACTGGGGGCAGTTACCCAGAAGGGTTAGATCACTGTTCGGGTCAGGCTGGATATTGGTTGGCTGGTAGTGAGCAGTTGCATTCTCTTCCCTTATTTCCCTTATCATTCTTAATATTGGTGGTAGCAGCAGTGGTTTGTGTTATACCTTAGTTACGGGACTGTTCCTATCTCAACCTGTGGGAGTTACATTCTTTTGATCTCCTCCCCATACCTCTGGGAGCTGGGGCGAGGTAAGGCGGGGAGTTCTGGCTGGGTGGTTCTGGCTGGGCTTAAACTATGACATTATCTTGCATGCATATATATGGGAGTGCCTACCACTGAGGTACAGCTAGCCACTCAAACAGAAGCAAACAGCTGCATCAGCACAGTACTGAAGAGCTGATTAAGCCTGTTTGAAGTGTAGGGTTGTACATGAAGTTGTATTTCTTTTCTAAGTTTCATGATTTCATCGCATAGCAATGAAGGCAGATCTGCCAGGCTGTGGGGAACTGGGACACGGTTACCATTAGGCACCACTCTCCAGCTATCCACCCATACACTGACAACAGCACCAAAGTCAGGTGTAATGCAGGGGTTGAAACAGTGGGAGCAGAAAGTCCATCTTTGTACAGCCTTCTACACATATGTTTTGAGAAGCCCTCCAGAGGCTTGAAACAAAGAGATGTTTTGCCTCCTTCTCTCATCTGGGCTTCTGAAATGTCTGTAGTAAGTACTCTTCATATATAAAGTAGTTTCTGTGGGCCACACAGATTTATTTTTTTTTTTCCAAAGATGACAATCTGACAATCTTAGCAAAGACAGCAGAAATAATAAAAAGTTGACTAAGTGACAGAGAAAGGGATTCAAACTGGATTGCTAGAAAATAATGCACAAATATCTTTTATATATGTATGTATATATAATGCTTGAAAACAAATATCTTATTTCACTATCCTATTAAGAACTTTAAAATTGATTTCTTTAAATACTTCCATGCTTTGTAGAGATGTGTAACTTCAAGGCCTCAGAGTGGTTACCAGAATTTCATTCAGAAAGTAACCTGCCAACCCTGAAAGAAGTGGGGCACTTTGCCACTTTGTTCTTGCTTTTCAGCTCTGGCCAGGTAATGAATAATAATTCTTTCACAGTTTATTTTAACATAAAACATAAGAAATACATTTTAATAATGTATGACACTTACATTAAAAATAGTCTCTTGCAAAGGAATCCTAAGGGGCTCTAAATTAAGTCTGACCTCTAGAAATTCTTTTTAGCCACCTAATGCATCCCAATGTGCTTATCTGCTTCTGTGGGACATTTCATGTTAGGAAGATATTTTTAAGGCTTATTTCTACATGAGGATGCATTTTTAGATAAAGATAGAAATGTCTAAACTGGTTCTTCTTGTCACACTATGTTATCATCACAAAAGCACTCTAGGGAGAATAAATTCTAAATAACACAGTCTAGGTTTGGGCTAAAATCAGCATACTCCTCATCATTAGTCTCCAAAAGGAGACTAATTAGACATGAATGGGATCATCCTTGCATTTTGCAGAACTGAAATCTGACCTGGATTATGGAAAAACATTATCAGTTGCTCAATCCAACTGGATGTTAGATGGATTAAATGACTGAAAATATTCCCAAAAGATTTCTGAGCAGGGGTGTCTGTGGAGGTGTCTTAATTTTTGCCTTCTAATCTCTGCACGGAAACTGAAGTGATTTGTTTGAGCAACCATTCTCTCCCGAAGTCCTCTTACTTCAGGAGAACACTGGAATGTGTCAGTACAGATAACACCTTCACATGTATGCTGCTCACTGACCTCAAACTACATGAATAAAAGGCCAAGAGAAGCCATGGTGGAATAAGATGCAGTGTTTTAGTAAGGAATACATGCTTTATATTTTTTTGGCATTGTGCCTCTCTTTTCAGAATTAAAGAGTGGATTATTGTGGATTTGTTTTCTTTCAGGAATTAGGGCTGGCCCTGGCTTAGCTTCAGTACTGCAGAGGTATTAACTGCAATGCATTTCTGTCTTACAGCTTCATCCCATTTAGCCATTGTGACTTTGGAGTGACTTCCAAAGCAATCCAATCAGAATGAGTTGGCAGATTAATGTTAACTTTCATGTCAGGACTGAAGGCAATGCAAAATGAAAATGCTAAAAGAAAAGGCATTGCACCAGCCATGCTGTAGCTAAAAATATAACTGAACTGTCTCATGTGAGCTAACGAGCCTTTGTTTAATCCACAAATGGGTAAAGCATTAGGAAACTGCCTTTCTGCATATTAATCACTCACAAAATATAAATAAAATTGATAGTATAGCCTCTGGCCAGTATAATAGATCTTATCTAAGGGCTGCCCTTTATTCATCTAAAATTTTGATTTACCACAAATTTTCCATCTTCCTCAGCCTTGGCAGCCACTGAGTTTGTGATGGATTCTATACTGCAGTTCCTCAGGAACAGTACTGGCAAGATTAGAAGATTCAGTTTCACCTATCGTTTGGGCAACATTTCAAATTACGCTTTTCTCCTTGGGAGAAATCATTGTGGAGGAGGTTGATATACTTTAGGGCTCAGAGGCCAAGGGGGGAGCTTGGAACAGTATAAATTACTCCCTCTCACCCAACAATTTGAATATTTTTTCTAATCCAAATGTCAAAGATCACTGCAGCTTTTAGGCTGGACTGCATTACAACTAAGAAGAGCCTATATTGTCATGTGTAGATCAAGGTTCTAGTGTAACACATTCCTCTAGATCTGATGACTTAATTTTCATCTCAGTCTGAAAATACTTGTTTCTTCTCACTTGCACGGAACTAGTTACGGGGATGGGTAATTTTTGGTCTCACAACATTTAAATACTGCATATGATAAAGTCTACTTTTGGATTTCAATTTAGAAATTTCTGATCTCCAGGAATGCAAATGATGCAACATGGGGTACTCTTGGATTTCTGGTTCAACACCCTCTACTGACTATCATTTATCATTAGCTTAAATAAGGCAAAAAGCAAGCCTGAAACATTTTTTTCAGCCATAGTCTGTGGCTCTAGAAAGCCACTTCTTCAGTACAGCTTCTAAATTTTAGACAAAACCCAATGGTTAAATCTCACTGATACAGTTGTACCCACAAAATACTATGTTAGCTTAGCCAGGTTGTCCTTAACATCAACACTATATACTAACATTACAGTATTAAGCAGCGCTACTCCAATTTTTAGTTTCTCAGATCTGTAAGCTAAGCAGGTGAGTTCCTGGTCATAATAAAGTAAAACTAAGTTTGTTGCTCTTTTTTCATCATTAAAGATATTTTCTTTTCACCAGGACATTTTTTCAGCTGTATTGTTGCCTGTTTTTTTATATTCTTCCTGTCTTTTTTCTGCACAGTTTTAATAACTCCCTGTTTTAATATGCAAACACACTTAGTATTGCATTTGTTCTAACTTTCAAATATCTTGTTGTTCACAATAGAATGGATGTCTTGAAATATAGTGTTGTGTGTTTCCTTATCTTCCTTCTTATAAATTGAGAAGTGCATGATTGAAAAAAACCCAATTATAAAAATAGCAGGCAATATGACTTTGAACAAATTATAGCTCTGTTAATTTCTCATAGTCACACAAGATGACACAGATACTTTCTTAAAAAACACGCATTAAACAATAAATACATTAATATTAAAATTTCTCTAGGACCTACCATCTGTACTAATCATAGAGCAATCCTTTAAATGGGACACTAGAAAATAGAGACCTCCCCATACTTACCATATGCAATTATTCTAATGAAAACATTCTAGGCTAATAATATTGCCAACAAAATGCCATCTGAAAAGTTATTGATATTTTCTAGAAGGTCAAAACCTGAGAAAAAATGAAATGAAATAATGGAACTAAGACCAGATAAACTTGAAGAAAAAAGTCACTACATTAAGGTTCTTTAAATATGAACTATCAAATGCATTTGCCCTAGTTCCACTCCTGGCTGCTTTGATTCTATCTTTCTTGCAGAGTGATGCCATTTTCTCTGGAGGTGGTTGCTGTTAGCTGTGGGTTCACATGGGATGTCAAGGTGGTGGATAGCTCCTTCTGCAGCATTTCAGCTGATGCCAGCAGAATTTGGGCAGGAAGAGTGATGCAGTTCTTATATAACACCCCAGGGTTAAAAGCTGTGCTCCCTCCCACTTCCAGGAGAGTGCAGCTTGCACTTCTTGTTCTGCAGTGTCATGGAATAGTAGACTTGAAACTAGACACTGTTGAAGGACTGAATAATGCCACTTATTACTGAGGAACCTCCGACCTGCTTAATATTTAGGCAGGTTAAATCAATACCATCTTTGGAACATTTCTGTTGGATTTTTTTAAATTGCTTTTTCTTTTTCTCTGAATTATACAAGCTATGTGTAATGGTGATATGTCTAGTGAAAATTGATCAGCTTCCAACACCATGCTTCACAGTAAGTGTTCACAACTCAAATTTTAGAATTACTGCCTTCACATCATTACATTTTACCTGTATAGTAGAAATCACTTATCGGAAGACTTTTCTGTTCTCAACATAAAATATAGAATATTGCATAGGGCATTCCTCACAAGGCTAATATAATTCTATAATGAGGATTAGGAAATTTTCTACACAAATCATCTGTTTGCCTTTAAGGTTTTTAATAGAGCATCACTGCTTATACTAGTCTCTCATCTTTTTGAGTTTAATAACATCTTGGTATTAACACATACTAACATACATGTGGGTTTGTGTTAGGTTCCAGCAGTAAAAGGAGGGGTTTGCCAGTAAAAGCCAACTGCAGGCACCTCCCAGGCTGTTTTTAGGCATGAATACCTGCCTGACTGTGGAAGACAAGATACCTATGGTGTAGCTCCTATATAAGGGACAATTACTATTAGGTTTACAATTGGTCTTAATGATCTTAAGGGTCTTTTCCAATCTAAATGATTTTATGATTAGACTTGAAAAGAAATGAGCCCTGGATGAAATATTAAGCACATTCATAACTCATAGTTATATCCAGTAGACTGTTTCTGTGAACATCATGCTTTGTCCAGACCAAAAAATATCATCTTATGGTTAAAATGATCCTATTGTTTGGCTGAAGGGGGCCTATAAGGTTGCTGGGGAGAGACTTTTATTAGGAACTGTAGTGATAGGACAGGGGGTAAAGGGTTGAAACTTAAACACAGGAAGTTTAGATTGGACATACGGAAGAAATTCTTTACTGTAAGGGTGGCAAGGCACTGGAATGAGCTGCCCAAGGAAGATGCGAATGCTCCATCCACGGCGGTGTTCAAGGCCAGGTTGGACAGAGCCTTGGATGGCATGGTTTAGTGGGAGGTGTCCCTGCCCATGGCAGGGAGGTTGGAACTAGATGATCTTGAGGTCCTTTCCAACCCTAACTATTCTATGAT
>JAOEHY010026194.1:0-72514 GCA_025447955.1 Psilopsiagon aurifrons
CCTCCGTGCCGCCGCTTTTGTCGGCCGGGCTGCTGCTTCCCGCCGGTGCCTTGGCGGTGCTCCGTGCGGATCCGAGCCGGGTAGAGTGGAAAGTTTCGGTGAGGGCGGGCGAAGCGGCTGCGGGAGCCGCCAGCGCGGCTCACGGCTTTGTTCGGCAGGGGGGATGTGTCGGGGGAGGCTGTTGACCTCGCGGCAGAGCAGGGGGCTCCTGCGCACGGAAATGGACCCACAGCGCTGCGTTTGTGTCTGCAAACAGCCAGAATCGTAACGGCTCAGCAGTAGTTCTGTAGCAGACGAGCTAGAGTCTCAGCTGGAAGGGCTTTTCCTGGTGCTGTCGCTGGAAGAAGCCGTTTGCGTGTGATGGTGTTAGCGGGGTTTTGTAGGTCTGTATCTACCGTGAAGCAGTTTGATTCAGTGTAGTACGTTGTATAATAACAGTGCTGGAATGCGTCTGAGGAGGCACAGTACAGGTAAAAGTGCGCACACAGCAGGAGCCCATGCTTTCTTCAGTGTGTGCTACTGTCTGCTTTTCCCCTCTTTTATGTAAAAAACAAAGCATACATTTAAAGAGCTAGAAGCCTGTGTGTTGCCAATAAAATTCCTTTTGCTGAATTGGTCTCCAGTAGTAACTGTAGTGCTTAACAGATACTGTGTATTCTTCCATAACTGGGAGCATATTGGTAACTCTTTTGCCCATTCAGTATGCAAATCCTCATCATTTGCTGGATGTATTATATATGTGGCTACAGCAGAATATATGGAGTTCTTTGCTTTCATAGTTTTAATTAGCTGTACTTTTAAACTCATTTTAGATGGCTTAAATGTTGAAAAACCTGAAAGTGCTTAATTTTGAGTCAGCTTGGTGTCAGTTTTGGACCTGGTATGATTCACTTCTCTGGAAGGCTTGTGAGTGTTAGATCCAGAGAAAGGACAAATGCTTCTGACTTTCATTCCACTCACACATATGTATATACATGTGTATGTCTATATATCTATCTTGTGGAAGATTATGAAGAAAGCTATCTTTTGGGGGGTGTAAGTGGTAAATGGAAGGATTACAGTTTGCTTCATCTTTTACCATTGATTATATGAGAAAAATGTGTAAATGTGAGCACTTCTTTTTTTACTCCTTGTAATGTGATTGCACTAGAAACTGGGGGATTATTGCACTGTTGTATGTGGTGTCCCCCAGTTTGGAACCTTGGGATTCATCAGTGGCTGTGGTCACGAAAGTTAATTTGACCTTTGCAAGTTTTCAAAGCTTTAGGCTAAAAAAAGCCCCAAACAACCCCACAAAGGAGGTTTGAGGGGAATGCAAAGCTGTGAACACCATTCCTACAGTATGAATAGTAAGGGAATGTTGTTCGCACATCTGCATTCCCCCACACTAATTTTGTCCAACTTTGTCCTATCATTCTACTTGTCAAACTGCTCTGTGTGAAGACAGGCATCCCGAGGTTGAGTTGGCTCTTTCATCTCAGCTGCTTTCTGGCAGATGCGTTACTGCTTAGTTCTTTGTGGAAATGAATAAAACCTGCTTGTTCTATCAGCCTTTTCTACTCTATATCTAATGGGAGAAGAAACCTAGAGAAAACAGATGCAGGGCTTGATAGCCATGATGGTTTAAAAGCTAAAGATGAACTTGGTGCTCACGGCTGCTTGATTTTTACTTCTAGCTTTGCCATTTGCTTGGAGATTTGTTTTCTTATGCTGTAATCTGGCATTCCTCTCTGATGTTGTTATGTGACTGGTAGTAACATATGATACCAGGTCTTTGGGGAAGTCATTAAGGTGATTGTGCAAACACCACTTTAAAGGCGTAAAAATGCTTCCTGGATACTTAAATGACTTTTGGAGCAATGTTCTAAATGAGCCTACAGTGGCTTGGATAGCTTCTTGAAGTGGTACACAGTGAATATTTCAGTCATGTTCCTTGGTGGTGCGCTATACAATTATCGTGTAACTGTCAGCTTCCCTATGCAATCTTTGTGGTGAACAAACACAAATGACCAGAAACAAAGCAGTTCATTCAAGGAAGGCTTTATGGAATGCCTTGCTTTCAGTTTTATTTAGGAATGCTGAAAGAATGACTTTGTATGCAAGGACTTCTTACTGGGACTATTTAATACAGATTTATACAGATCTAATACAGAACTTTCTCTAAGAAATATATTGTCTCCACTTTTCTGAATGTATATTGCTTTGAAGATGATTCCTGAGAATTCTCAGTGCCTGCTGCCTTTCCAGTATTCAGGTTTATAGAGTGAAGGTGCAAGGAGAGGCAAGGAAGGTACTGGCACAATTGACATTTGCTTCTTTAAAGTACTAATAGCATTTTAATTTCTCTTTTGACTTTCAGGAGCAGAGAACAGAGTGACAATAGGTAACTACAGGTTAGGGGTTTTTTCCATTCACTTTAGCAGTCTTGCCACTGTAAAATGAATATCCTCTGCAGATATATACCATGAGCCTTGGGTGGAGTAGTTAGGCTGTGGCTGTGCATCTGAAAGCATTTCTGAACTGTGAGAATCTTCTGTTTCTAAAGTCTGTGTAAAGCCTCATGGGGGGAATTGTAGCCCCAGAGACTAAGGGCTTGAATAGACCTCCTAAGTAGGAAAAGAAAATCATACAAACATGATAGGAGGACAACGGTAAACTGTAGAGAGGGTGTGAGGGGAAACACAACTTCCCAGCAGTGTGAACTCCAGCATTCCTGCTCCTGCTTTTCAGCAGATGTGGGAGGGGACAGCATTTTGAGAAGGATGCCTATGAAGCATGATAGCCCCTTGATGCAAAGCTGAGTGTGATCTTTCCTCCCAGAAAAGTTCTTCAGGTGTGTTGAGGTCAGACACAGTGGTGAATACTTGGGCAGAGGAAGGTACAAGATGCACTCCACAAAAATCGAAGCAGTACTACTGTATTTGCGCTTCCTAGAAAGAGAGCTAGTTGTCAGAGTCTGAGCCAGAAGTTCAAGAGGTGGAAACAGAGCACAAGGACAAGCTAATCACTGAGAAATGCTTCTGTTGGCGGGGTTGGCAGGGGTTCGATTGGGCTTTATATCATTGATATTGATAGTGTCAGTGTTGCTGTGCTGTCAGTTTAGCCTAGGAAGAAGCTGCCTGCTTGAACATGAGAAGTGAGGTGGTCATCACTCTTTCCAGCCTCGAAAGTGCAAGTCTGAGCTCTAGAGCTTATGAGGATTGTTTATTACTGGGTGGTAGCAGATCATTTTTTTTCCTCCTGGCAGGGAATGCTTTAACAACATACCCCTGGCTGTTCTGATGTCACACACAAGTGATTTGCCTCGACTCTGCTAAAAAGCTGCAACTTTTTTGGGGTGAACTTGAGGAAAAAGGGCTTGACCTGCTGCATGCAGGGAGAGGGAAGGCAGGAGAGAGGATTACTGTGTGCAGAAGAAGAAAACAAAGCAGGCATTTTTGCTTTGCTAGCATCATCTTGTGGCTGACTCATAGGCCTGACTTCTCTGGGAATAAAATTCAGATGCATTACACTTCTGCTTAGCTGTACTTCTCATCGTGAAACATGGAGATCTTTTTTTCCTTGAGTTACACTTATTTTTCTAGGAATTGGGTTTAGTCTCTCATTTGAAACTGTTGCTGCTAAAGGCCTTCCCTACCGTTGTAGTCATCTTCAGCTTCCTTGGTTTATGACTGTGTTGGGTGGTTTGTTTCTCTCAGTTGTTTTGGGGTATCTTTATCAACATGCGCTTTTAGGTGGAGTTTCACTTGGCTTTCCTCAGCTCAGAATGCCACAGCTCTTCAAAGCTCTGCTTAAAGGCTGATGAGGGATTGCTTTTGCCTCCTTGTGATGTTTTAAATGCTCTCAGTTTAGTTTCTGTTAGCAGCAGGACATTAAGGGCTTGTAATAATCCTTCACGTTGGCAGATGTGATCCAGAGCACTTCCTCATGTAGAGGAGGGAGAAGGTGGGGTTTATATGCAAGCTGCTAGCAGGGCAGTAACTTCCATACATCATACTTGTCCCAGAGAGCCTTATATGTAACTTCAGGCTTAGAAGGGAGTTTGCTGGCTTGGAGGGTAGCTTAGATTGCTGAGAGATGCTGTTTCTGACTGCTCTTCTGTTGGTTTCCTGACATACCAAGTCCTGGTCCTGGTTCACGGCAGTTGCACACTGCAGATATTGCTTCCAGGGAAAATAATCCTGCTTGTACAGAAACTCTTTATGATCGTACAGCCTTTGTCATCTTTGAACTTACCAAGACCAGTTCCTGCATCAAATGAAAGTATTTGTGGTTGACTGGTGTGGGTGTTCTTTGACGTGTGGATGGGTTTTTGTTTTGTAGGTGAGTGGTCGATACTTGGAGCAGTTTAGGAAACCTACTGGCAGACTGCAAGGCTTATTTGCCTTCCCAGCTGGGGTTAGGCTGAGTCTCATCATTCTGCTTTACTCAACCTGTGAGATGAGGATTTCAACCTTCAGTCAAAAGGCTTCTGCATGTTGATTCTGAAAGCTGGTGCTGGTTTTCTGTTGTTTGATTTAAGTGATATATATCGTCTTATAAATGGGCAGAGGAAAACAGTTGATTCACTCAGTCTTGACACATTTTTCTCTAGTAATTGGCTACCTAAGTTCTGCATTTAGGGAACGTTAGTGTCATGTTCCTTTTTTTCTTTGAGGAAATGAGGTTTATGGAATTCATTCAAACTTGAATAATGTCAGGGATTGTTTGAACTATAAATATTTGCAGATCTTGTGTACTCTGTGGCAAAACACTGTTTCTGTTGCGGTAACTCTTCTCTCAGATGAGTACTGACTGTGAACTAAATCTTTACTGTATCTAAAGCGTTTAAAGATACTCTATGTGCTGTTAGTTTTGAGCAAAACAGTTTCCCCTTCCCTAATTGAAGATTAGGTGTGCCTACTGAATCTGTTCTGATTTGTCTTTCTTTCTGAGTACTGTTCAGGTGACCTCCACTTAAATGTCTGGGAATGTGTTTCTTTTAATGACCAGATTTTGAAGGTACAGTTGCAGCTCTTCAGCAAGGAGAGCTATGTAAAGGAGAATTAAACTTGTAATGGAGGATGAATTGATTATGAGAGTGATGTTCTGGCAAGAGAGTGTGGGAGAGCTCCGTGGCCATTTCATATACAAAGAAGTGAGTTAATCCTTAAAGTTATGATTCCAGTTTAATTTTGGTAAGAAGCACTAAAAGCTGAACTTTAAGTGTAGTCATAATCGTTGATTGGAACAAGCTTTGTTAGTGTGAAGAAGCAAGACATTCTCTCACAGCTTGACAACTGGCAACTTGGATGCACTGCAAGAGAAAAACATACTGTGACAAATGCCTCCATGAGGAATTCCCTTCCTTCCTCCCTTCTTCTGCCCCTCCACTGCTACAGTATGAAGTGGGAATTCTGTCCTCTGCCTATTGCCATCTGGTTGCGCAGCTTCATAGAGCAGGGACTGCAGAGTGCAAGGTGCTTACCTGTTAAGAGCTGCGGCAGGATCTGCAAGGCTGCTTGACTGCTATTGCTGACTATAAGGGCAGTGGTCTGGTGAGGGGCAGCTCTCCAGAGTCTTGGTCAGATGGTGACTTCAGAATCTCTGAGTTAGTGGCTGGATTGGTGGGGAAGAAAAGGTGACATGGGTGATGTTTTGGAGAGAGGGCAGAGTAGGCTTACAGATGTTCTTCATTCAGGGATGTGTCGTGCCTTGCTGATAGAGATGGAAAAGCTTTGAGGAAGCCAGTCATTTAAAATGTTGGCGGTACCTCAGTACTTGGAGGTCCTCACAATTAAAATCATCTGTGATTCTTACTGTTCAGTGAGTTATTTAGAGTACTGATTTCATTTGGGTTTTGAGAGGAAGAGTCGATTTTCAGCCTACCTTATCTGAAAAGCCTAAGCTGATGAACTACAAAATACAGGTAAAACAGCTTGTGTATGTATTAGCTGTTATGAACAGAAAGAATAGAGATGCATTGTATAGACTGGCATGAACAGATCTGGTCATCCAGATAGCAGAGTACCAGTTTTGTCTAAGCTAGTGGGATATAACCCACTGCTATTCATTTTAAGACATGCAATAATCTTAGTCCTTCTTGTGTCTACATTGGAATTCAGCAGACAGATCTTTTTTTAAGTCTTTTGTTTGTATCTAAAAGCTTTGTTCGGACTTGTATGCATGTCCAGACATCATCTCACACAGCCTTTGTTTTCATCTCATATGTAAAAATGGAGATTGCTTTTAAATAATGCAGTACTAAAAATCCTACATGAAAAAGGGGAAAAAAGGAAAACCTTGGTTTTATTTTGTGCCTCTTGGGGTTTCAGACTTAATCTCCTTGGAAAAATAACTTCTGGAATTTAAAAAAGTGGCTATATAAAATATTGAGTAATAGGTGTGCTAGCTGTGCAAACCCTGAATTCCAGTGCATGTCTAACTTGTTTTCAGCTACTGAGCTCTGCTGTCACTGTAGAGAACAGTACCATTCCTATTTGAAGAAAGCTTGCAGGAGAAAAGTGGCTTTTGATGTGGTAAAATTGACTTGATTCTAGTAATAGTCATATTTAGAAATTGCTCCATCACAGACAGAACTGTCTAAATTGCCTGAAGGCCTCCATCAAAAGTTGGACCCTGTCAGTGTTGATATGTAACTGTGAAATGGCTTTTACTATCTTCTTGTGTCCTGTGAAGGAAATAGAATATTTCAAGCAAAACAGGAGATCATGTAGCTATATGAAAATGTGATGATGAGCAGGATACTGCTACCATCCATGCAACAAGCCAGTGGTATTCTAATACTTACATTTGTCTGTCATTTCTAACATGATTTCTGTGGGGTATCTTGTTCTTTTGGGGTTTATCTTGGTGACTGGCTTCTCTAATGTGTAGAGTCCCATATAAATGATGTCTTTGCTTGACTGTTAAGTTACCCAGTAGAAGAACCCCTTCAAGTATGTTGAGATGTACCAGAGAACTTACATGTAAATAGTAACTGTAGTCATGAACCCAATGTTTTGTGTTTTGTCTATGGGCAATCAAAAAGGCTTTTTATTATGGGATGGTTGTGTTTAGACTTTGCGTTTACTGGTCTTAATGCAACATCAGGCAATAATAGATTTACTGGACATAGCCTTGGGTGGCACGGTTTAGAGGGAGGTGTCCCTGCCCTTGGCAGGGGGGTTGGAACTGGATGATCTTAAGGTCCTTTCCAACCCTAACTATTCTATGATTCTATGGTTTCTGTTGTTGATTCATCACAGTAGATCTCAACAAAGTTCTAAATACATATTTTCTTTTTCTTCTCTCACCAGACCTTAATTTATTTTGGATTAGGATTCCCATGGCATGTGAACTAGAAGATAATTTGAAATAGAAGGTTTTTGTTCTTTTGAAGTGACAGTCTTTTATCAAAATGATTGGAAAACTCAAACAGAACTTGCTACTGGCATGTCTGGTGATCAGTTCGGTGACGATGTTTTATTTGGGCCAACACGCTATGGAGTGTCACCATCGAATAGAAGAACGCAGCCAGCCTGTGAGGATGGAAAGTGTGAGAAGCACAGTAAGAACTGCTTCCAATGTGAATGCAAACAAAACCTTTGCTTACAACAAAGACATGCCTTTGATATTTATTGGCGGAGTACCTCGAAGTGGCACTACCTTAATGCGTGCTATGCTCGATGCCCATCCGGATATTCGATGTGGAGAAGAGACAAGGGTAATCCCAAGAATTCTGGCAGTTAAGCAGATGTGGGCTAGATCAAGTAAAGAGAAGATCCGACTGGATGAAGCTGGAGTCACAGATGAGGTTCTGGACTCAGCCATGCAAGCGTTTTTATTGGAAATCATTGTGAAACACGGGGAGCCTGCTCGCTATTTGTGTAACAAAGATCCCTTTGCTTTAAAATCCTTAACTTATCTTGCTAGAATTTTTCCCAATGCCAAATTTCTTCTGATGGTACGGGATGGTCGTGCATCTGTGCATTCCATGATATCTAGAAAAGTCACAATAGCTGGATTTGACCTTAACAGCTACAGGGACTGCTTGACCAAGTGGAATCGTGCTGTAGAAACTATGTATAACCAGTGTATGGAGGTTGGTTTTGAAAGGTGTATGGTCGTACATTATGAACAACTCGTATTGCATCCTGAAAGATGGATGAGAACTCTCTTAAAGTTTCTTCGTATCCCATGGAACCAAGCTGTGCTGCACCATGAAGAAATGATTGGAAAAGCAGGAGGTGTCTCTCTTTCAAAGTGAGTGTGAACGTTCCTCCTTTACCTTGTATCGTTCTAAGAGCTAAACTAGTACATTTTGCATATTAAAGACTAGTCATAACTTGGATTCAGTTTTTAAGTAGCTGATGATGTTTTGAGAAACTGATTTATGGTACATGTTAGCTGAGAAATATGCATCATTGTTAACTAATGACGTGCAATCTCTGTTTGCTCCCATTAGCAGCTGGCCCATTAATGTGAATGGAGCATGTGAGTGAATTTTTAATTAATGATCGGTCTAACTTGAATTTAGATGTCTCATGTCAGCTTTACCTGCGGTATAACTTTGCTTTTCTCCATGCCCCAAAATGAAGCAGGCTTGTTTTATCTAGACTGGTGTTGCTTATCCTGACGAGATCACCCCTTTGATTTCAGGAACTTAAGTACTGTCAATGCAAGAATGGCTGTTGAGTTATATTTGCCAAGAACATACTCTTCCAGGAAACTTGAGAAAGTGTTCCAGTAAAATAGAAAGCAGAATTGGCTCGCTGTTCTGTTGGCATGTGCTCCTAAAAGAACAAGCATTTTGAATAAAGTTAACCTTGTTGTAAGCAAATCTCTCAGTATTCTGCAATGCCATCTGTGCACCTGATTTAGCCTCTTTCAGACACCAAACTCCAGCTCTGCTGAGAAAACTTAGGTATGGTGAAAAGGAAAAAGTCTATAGTTAATTCTCCAGTTAAACTACTGTGGTTTCTTTGCTGCTATTTACAGCTGAACATCTGAAATGCTGGCTAGGCTTTACATTGAAGGAGGAGGATGTGAATGGTTGAATCTCTCTTCCTATTTTTGCTATGGCAGATACATCTACCAGGTTGTCTTAAGTTGAAGTTTCTAAAATATTGATTAAAAAGCTCTATTCCAGCACCAAGGCATGCCCAGTTTTATTCCTTGGCTTCTGGGTTTTGAATATTCATCACTGGCCAAGTGCTTCTGAGTAACAGAGGCCTTGCCCAGCCAGCAGTGTGGGCTGAGTAGAGACATGTCAAGCTGTTGGATACTGAGTGATTCCAATGTCTGTTAAAACTACAGGCTCGAGGAATAAATATTGGGAGATTTGGTTTATTTAATGCCTGGGGAAGGGCCTGCGTGGGTTTTGTAGTACATTGTAGGGGAATAAGATTTAAAGCAAATCATAGGATTATTAGTCAGCAGCTACAAAGAGAACTGAAAACTTGGGTAATGGTCATATATTTACAACCTGGAAGTTTTGCATCACTGTTCCCACTGAAGAAAAACAACCACCACCACTGTTCAGCCTCAAGGCATCTCGACCCCCTTTTTTTGCTGTATTGTTTGTTAACAGATTGAAGGCATCTGATAATGTTAACCTGAAGGGCGCTGTTGTACGTCTCTGCAAGCTGGATCTGCATGTGAACTCCTCTTCAGTTACCTGTATCGTGTTACTGCTTCACAGTGGCAGCTGAGGGGGGCGTAAACTTAGTGATATAAGTAGGTGGTTGCCAAATTCTGTTAAGTGCCCTGTAAAAATAACTGCAAAATGTCATTTCTTCCGAAATATTACTACCTTTTGGCTTCCAGATCAGCAGTTTTGAAAGTTAATGGACCTCTATACTATAGAACTTAAGTAGTCTCACTGAATTCATACAGTTTCAAGTAATATTTCTGGTTAAATCTGGTGGAATAGGATGTGAGGAGCTGAGAACACTTGTTCATGTCTCTAAAAATTAAGGGGGTGGATTGTTGAAAGTAGAGTATCCATTTTCATGTTTATTTTTGACTCAATCTTTCAAATTCAAGATAGGCGAGTATGAACGTGTTCGTTTGACCTTCACTGTGTTCATGGACTTCTGCATGGTTTTATTATCTCTCATCTGGTATGTGAAAGTGATTTATTATTTCAGAAGGCTCTGGCAGTAGTGGAAAAAGAAAGGGGCTTTATTAGTGTTATGTCTGATGATTTCATCTAATCAATTACTCTTGAAATAGGTGATGAGATTTTTTTTTCAGTTGCAAGAGACCTCTATAATCTGATAATGATTATATTATCTATTACTGTATATATTAGTTATTATATATTACATTATATTAATTTAATATATTATTAAATAATATAATAATATATAAGTGACTCAGGCTTTTGAAGGCTGCAAGAAAAACAGTGAATATGGAGTTCTCTTAGATATCTGGTTTGTGTATTTAAATGATACTAATTGAAATTATGGAGGGGGAGCTTGAGATTCCCCAGTTTGATTTCCTTGTACTGGTTAAAACTGCCTGCTTTTAGCATCCCAGCTTCTCACTGCCCTCTTGTGTGCAGCGAAGTGCTGTGGACAGGGCCTGCTGCCTGTATAGGGATTCCTTGCCCAGAGCAGGGAGTGACTACCCAGAAGAAATTACCCGTTGAAAAGCAGCTTGCCAGGGGTTTCACCCAGAGCTTTAGAGTCTGCCACAGGTGAACAAAACACACCTTACATTAGGCTTAGTTTTCCTTCTAACAAGTTGCATTTAGCTTGTTCTCAGCTGCAGCAGAGTTCTCCATGGCCTTGGGTGTGCATGGCTGTTACCTTCTGGGTCAGATTTTGAGCAGCATTGTTCTCTTATGACTTTGACTTTCTCCCTGAGCTTGCTGGGGAGTGCTCTTTGCTTCAGTGAGAATACTGCCATCTTTCAGCTGAAAGAAGCTGGACCAGCAGAACTCTGTGTTCTGATGGTTTTCTCCCACCTGATTTTCCAAAGGGATGATGCTGAAGATCACTTCAGACATGATCTAGGGAAATTTGAAACACTGCTACCTTTTGCAACTCTGTCTTCTACTTTGCTTCCTTACAGAGCTTTAATTTACCACGTGCCTGCTACCAAGTCCTTCAGGCTGGTTCATAATAGTATATTAAAGTCGGAATACTCAAGTTATATTACAGTTTTTACTGGCAGAAGGAGGATGTCACAAGGACCAAATTGTCTGTGTTTAAATGTGATGTTCATTTAAAAGATCCCACCACGTAAGCCTAGCCTGCCTAGTGTGGTAGGGGCAGTATGAAGATAAAGTCAGTTCCCTGGTTGTCAGCAAGGTAGAAAACCTTGAAAGTGAGAGAATGAACTACTGTTATAATCTGCAAAGGCTGTGATACTGTTTAAAGGAAATGAGCAGAGAAGCCTATCTTAATCATCTTCCACTCACTATAAAGGCTTCAGATCTTTCACACAGGCTCAGCATTTGCATGAATCCCTGGAGGTGATTTAACTGTTGGAGGGTTTTTGAAAAGAAATCTGACAAAATTTGTTGTCTTGAAATGTTTAAAAAACCCTCAGTATTTTTAAAAGCCCTTTATAATGATGATAATCCCTGGTGATAGAACGTACATGTCTAAGAATATGTTTTTTACTCATCCGAAATCCAATGCTGTCAAATGAAATCTATCAGATGGAATGAGGCTCCATGGTCAGTGCAAGATGTTTTATGTGCAGCTGTGTGTGGAATCAAATTGTGCATGCAGGTTGTTTCTGTGCCAGGGATGAGCCAGCCACCTGGTTTGTGGAATTCTTCAGGCACTGAGCTGACTCTGTTCCTCTCTTATTGTGAACCCAAGCTCTTATGCAACAGTCTGTTAATAGCAATATTAGATACCAGACAGCCTGTGTTTAAGATTCTGACTTCATCTGTTCCCCTGGCTGCTTGGTTTGAGGAAACTCTTGGCTGCCTTACTCTTTCCCTGCATTTGCTTAGTAATCCCTGCTTTTCTGTTACTGATGCAGCCCTAGCCTCACTGCTCTATTTTACTTAGTGTTTTTGCTTCTTGTTTTGTTTTTCTCCAGCTGCAAGGAGGAACACTGCAAGGGTTTTAAGGATGTGCACTGCAGCATTTGTAGTAGTGGGAAGCCGCCTGTGGTTTGAAGTAATTGCCAACGTGGCTGTTGAAGGAATGTACTATATGGCTGGACTACATGCTATAACTAGTATTAATATAGCTCTGGCACTTGCCTCCTAACTGAAACCAGCTGTCGTGACCATGGACACAAAGAAATGTCAACTCTTTCATAGCAATTTTTATTAGGCTTGCTATAAAAATAACTGTCTAAGCAAAATTGCTTCAGAATATACAGGTTTTAATACATACCTTTCATTTGATTCTAATACAGATGTAGAAGTATTTGGATTTAGTCCTGTTTTCCCTGCTACCAGCTGCTTTCAAAGCTGAAACTGTGCCTGTGCTTTTGCAGTGGAGCCTGGCAGCGCTGACCAGGCAGCATTTGCCATATGCATGTGTAATCAAATTTGTCAAGACTTGCTATATTTCCTTGTTTTGATCTGTTTGATATATTTTTGAGGGGGTTGTTTCTTTCCTCCTGTCCCCAATCTGTCTTCCCCCATACTCCTCAGATGTTCTTTGCTCTGAAGAATCTCTCCCACAAGCTGCATTTTACTTTTCTTCCCACCTTAACTGAAAGGACAGAAAAGGATTTACACAGAAGACCAAATGTGGTATAGTGTATTTTTGAATCAGTGCCTTGGAGCAGCTAAATGTAGTTCCCTGCTTATCTCTTGCCAGTGATTAATCACCAGGAAGTGTTTCATGCTGAGCTTATTTTTACCAAAGACTAAAATGAGAGTGGGGTAAAGCATACACGTTTTAAATGTGATTTTGCTTCAGGACAAATTGGCCACATGTGGACTAATTTAGGTCCTAACTGATGTAAAACACCCACTGGCTTGGGATTCCAATAAGCTATTAGCCAACCTATTGCTTGGTTCTCACAACATCACCCTTATTTTAAATGGTCCGATCATTCTGCAGCTTTGGTGAAGGGATTGGCTAGCTCTGAGGGGGAAAGGACTGTAAATCATAGCCTTTTCACAGACCTAGTTATGTGTTTTTGTTGACAGTCCCAACCAGCATGGTTCTGAGGACTCCTGACTTGTGGGGCTTTGTCCTCTGCCTTGCCACTTTGAACTTCAGAAACTCAACTTTTAACAGCTATTTTCATGCTCATTTGATGTGAAGTTAGAAGCTCATCTTCCAATTAGAAGGATCAAAAAGGCAATGCCCAGGCTTTTTAGTACACTCTACAGGCTTGTGATCTCAGGGCAATGGCCTTCAGGAGGGCTGAAATCGGATTGTGACTCCCTGGTCCCAAAATCCCGTACTGACTTCCTAACTGAAAATGGTTGAGGAGAGCAAGGCTAACTATTCTGGGAGCCGTCTTACATCTTCTTGGTTGGTCATCAGGTGCTTATTCATCAGCTTCTATTAAACATCTTTTGTAGCCATCTGTGAAGGCTCAGTTTGCCAAGATGTTTGCCAAGAAATGCCCCATGTGTGAGCGTTTCTCTGTCTGGTTTGTTCTTTGTTGATCGTTTTTAAAGTACGTAAGGTACTGACCTTCCAGCACTGTGCGATTAACTTCCTTCCTCTGTCCTGGAAACATTCTAGCTGTGATGACAAGTAAAAAAGAGCAACGAGCTAAAGACTGGTGACTGAAAGATGTGCATGCATGGTTTGTAATTTAAGGCTTTTGTTGCACAGTCCAGTGTGCATCTAAATGGGATGCTTCTTGCTATTGATTTAATGTTTGTCTGCTCTGCAACCATTCTTTAGCCTCTTCTTGGGCTCATGAGGTTAATTAGGTAGCTTGTTCCTCTTGTAAGTTGAGTGATGTCAGTCTTGAGAGCACTCTGACTTTAGCTCAGACTTCTTTATTCTGAGCATTTAGGGAAATTGCACTTATTTTCTGTCAAAGATGCTTTCTCATGTCCTGCCTGCTCTAGAACGGAAGCATTCGCTGCTTGCGAAGCAACTCAATCTCAGTTTTCTCATTCTTTATTGTGAGCAGAAAAGCTACTACTGTTATGCTTCATACTGTTACTTTCATATATGCCACTTTCGTTTCCGAGTGGTAGAGCTTTTTGAGATGGAAAGCTCCTTATGGTGTAAATAAGGCATGGGAAGGATGATAGTTGCATGTGGATGTGACAGCTATATGCCTAGCATCAGGTGTGAGGTGGGTGTAGCCATCCAGCAGGAATTACTGATACTGTGGCATATCTAGGGTGTTACTTGCAGTGCAGATGCAAATATTCCTTTAGGCAATGTATATATACAGACCTGATTTTTACTCTGCCTTAGAAGAAATATGAACCTTGGCCTCCAAAATGCTTGTGTGGTTTTACTGCTGAGCCTGTTCTAAGTCCTGCTAGCCTGTTTCAGAAGTGACACAGTAAAGGTGTGTGTTTTCTAACCTAAAAGAAGCAAGGAATGGGGGAAAACAAAGTGATGACAGATTTCTTCCCCTGGAAAGAAATCAACCCAAGCACACAGCAAAACTTGAGTGCAAGAAGAAACATGGCTTTAGGACTGTTGACTAAACGAGCAACAAATCAACTGTTTTCTAAGCACAGTACGTAGGACACTGCTATGGTTATTCACTTGCCTTGAAGAACTGTGTAATGGCCAAACAAACAGTAAAAGGAATGGTTATGAATAATATCGTAGAAGTCTGTGGAGTTCTGTCATTCCATAGAGGTGTCTTACTAAAAGAGTCACAGTATGTAGGGGGGAAGAAATGGCACCTGGACTTTAAATTTCTAATACACCTTTCAAGAGGCTTTAAGTCAATGAAAGAGCAAGTGTGGGAATATGCCAGTGGGAAGATAGCTTTATATGTAGGTGTGTGCCTACTTTTCACTTAACAGTTCTTTGGCTTTCACTGCTGTCTTTAGGCAAAGAACTTGACTCAGGATGTTCTCTGTGGAAGCCTAAACCATGAATGTTGTGCTTGTTATTCTCATTTTAGCCTCCTGCAGTAAAACTTCACTTCCCATCAGCTCTGTAGAAACATGAAATTTGGAAAGGGAAAGATGAAAACCAAAACAGAACAAGCTGAAGGCCTTAATGCCAGGGAATAAGCAAATGTTGGTTGGAATGCAAAATTTAATCTGTCTTTCTTCCTCCACAGAGTTGAAAGATCTACTGACCAAGTAATCAAGCCAGTCAATGTGGAAGCACTGTCAAAGTGGGTTGGGAAGATACCTGCTGATGTTCTGCAAGATATGCCTGTGATTGCACCCATGCTAGCAAAACTGGGCTATGATCCATATGCCAATCCACCAAATTATGGAAAGCCAGATCAAAAAGTTGTGGAAAACACAAGGAGGGTAAGGTGTTTTTGTGTGTCTTATGACTGACTAAATGGATGTGAGCTATAGAGCAGAAGAATCTTGTGGTCTGTTTGTTTGTGGGTTTTAAAGTCTGTTTCTGATACCTTTTGAAACTTAGCAATGTGGTTTCCTTGCCATGGGGATGAAAAGGAAGAATTCTATGGGACCTTGAGCACTGAAAGTCTTTCTTCTGCTGTTTGTCTTCCATTTGGTTTATCTTCCTTTACCCCAATCCCAGGCTTGAGCTGTGTTCTTTGGTGTATGTTGCTAAACCTCTTGAGAATTGTCCAGATAGTTGGGGAACCAGTTAGTAGTGCAAAAAGCAGCTTTCTCACCCGAGCATCAAACTTGACTGATGAGCTCAGCACAAAATTACACCCCAAATACTTGGTAGAATTTGAAAAGTGACCCATGGAAAATGGCTCAAGATGATCAAAATGACACATTTTTCCAATTCTTTGCTGTCCTTTGTAGAAACAAACGAAAGATGAAGGAAAGGCTGGTGCTGATTAACCTAAACTTAAGGATTTGAGTCTGAACTTAGTGTTGGAATGTGAGTAGTTAGGCTATACAGCTGTTTATCCCTGGAGGTATCCATTGGAAAGCTCATTACCATTGTTTGAAATAAGAGTAATTAATTCTTTGGAGAATGTATACTTGATTAAAAGAAGGTGTCTTTTGCTGCTGCGGCAAAGTAATCATTGGAAAAATTGCATTAAACAATTACAAAGGACTGTCTTCCACTAGCCTTCAGTATTAAAAACCCTTGGTTCGTACGCTGCTGAGCTAAATACTGATGGAGGGGGAAAAATGGCTTTTTGGGAAGTCTCCAAACACTTTTGCATTCTTTCTTTTTGGAAACCTGAACACCTGATTGTGTGTATTAAAGGCAGATTGGCTGTTTTAATAGATGTTAGCTCAGCATGGAAAAGGTAACCCATCTTTTCTGGTAAGGGTAGTGTTTAGCATTGCATGGGTTTTCTGGTGCTACTTCTTTGAAAGAAGCTCACAAACTAACTGTTCTGGACTCAAGTCACCCCCCTTAAAACAAGAAGTGTTCAGGGCTTCATCATGGAGCCTTGAAAATGAAATCCTCATGCTATCTACCCATATGTGTTATAGACAGTGACAGGGTCCAGATTTGTGTTCTATTGCAGTTTTTTAAGGTTGGTTATCTCTTCCTGACACAATTAAAGTACATTTCTGCGGTAGAGTGACCTTTCTTGTGTCTCTGCCTGTGCATGGCGAGCTCAGTCTAAGGCGTAAAAGTCTGGATCTCAGTTGCTTACTGTTGGGTGGCTTCTTGAAATCTGTTTCAGTTCAAAAATGCAAGAGAGCAATTCAGGTAATAAAGCCACAAACATACCATAGACAAGTTAAAACCTAATTTAGGAGGCTAAAGTGCATTGTTTGCTTTGAAGCGTGATCAGTTTATTATTCATGTTAAAACCAGCTGTGAAAAACTGGAGGTTACTGTTACAATAGCTGATCCAAATATAGCAAGGGTATGGAATGCTTATTTTGACTGATACTTTAATACAGTAGTTTTACTTACGGCCCAAGATAGCGTTTTAGTTATTTTCACCCAGTATGTATTTTCCTAGTCACTTGTTTCTTTACAAAGTTCCTTTTGCATATATGGTTTGTAAAGCTAAAATGAGGTTGATGTCCTGAATTAAGACTCAAATCCAAACCCCTCCAAAGGATTAAGGATAGCTAATCTTCAAAACTTACACTATTCCTTTTGAAAATGGAGAAACATGAGGCTCTCAAAATGTCATGTACCCCAAGGAGCCTGTGATGGC
Source organism: Psilopsiagon aurifrons (assembly GCA_025447955.1). Lineage (NCBI taxonomy): Eukaryota > Metazoa > Chordata > Aves > Psittaciformes > Psittacidae > Psilopsiagon > Psilopsiagon aurifrons. Next base: position 17,188 of record JAOEHY010026194.1, read on the forward strand.
TTGAATTAGTGCTTTCATTTGGATGGCTTGAATTCCCCCCCAGTCACTTTGCTTTGTTTTTTCCCAGCTGGTTCCCAGCAAATCCCTGCTCAGACCATCATCAGAAACGCTGATGGCCTCACTTCCTAGGGTTTCAACATTTAAGGCTTCCCAGCTCCCAGAGCAGTTTGTTGCTTAGGTTACTTAATTCATAGGGCAACAGGCTCATCACCCTCTCTACAAGTGCCAGGCTCTCTGTCCAGCATGTAGCTCATAGTCATTTGCCAAAATGCTGACTGCTGAGCTTGGTCTCAAACCAAGTGCATTTTGACATAACTGATCCTCTGGTTGGTGATCAGTGGGAGCTGACTCACATCTCAAAAATGCTTTGGTTTTCCCCACAGCTTTATTTGGCTTTATCTGCTCCCCATTCCCAAATATTTCAAAACACTTTAAGGTGTTTGGGGAAAAGGGGGGTGAGAGGGAAGGAAGAGGGAGAGAGGGAGCTGTGACACGTTGGTTTTGGCCATCAGGGATAGCATGTGCTGCCTGTGGATTTGCCCTTCTCTTCTGTGCATCTATCCTGGTTTACTTCTTGCTGCTGCCTCTTGATGAAGGGGGAATTTACTTCAAGGTTTTTAAACATTTATTGGTCTGGATTTTTCCAGCCTTTATGAAGTGGCACTTGGCAAGTGTGTTACTGCATGCGCTTAAGCTGGTGACTCCTTGCATTTATGTAGCCCTACTTCTGTTCTTGCTTTCTTCTTACATTTCTTCACCTTGGATAGTCTTGCACAGAGTTTTGTGCAGTTTGTGGGTATGTTGTTGGAGATGAAGCTGTCCAAATCAAATCTTTCCAAAGTTACTCTTCAGTACATAATAAGTACATATAAATCTTGCTTGTAACCATTTATTGCTTCATTTTGTGTTTGGAAGCCGTCCTGTTATGTTGTTATTTGTGGTTTCTGAGAACTTTTAAATTTAACACTGAACTTGGGTTTTATGCATTGAAAACAGCAAATTTAGGCTTCTGAAGCTGAACTGTATTGCAGTAGCACAGTAACTGTTTCAGTGACTAACTGGGAATACGGTTGAGTTATCTGACACTGACTAGTCCAATACTATCATAGTTTCTTAGTCCCTTTCAAATGGCATGAGCGAGCATTTCAGATGAAGGGAGTTGCTTTTGTCTGGCACACAAAGCAGCATTAAGGGGGAAGGACTGATGGGTTGGTTGGTTTGGTGGGGGGAGGTGTTCAGTTTTGTGGGGGTTACGTAAATGCTGGCTTAAATTGATTGTGGAAGTTGCAACAACAGGGTGGAAGGCCGGCACTGCTGAAATTACTGGCAAGGGAGATTCCAGCTCCACCAACGCTGTGTCATGTAGTGCATTGCATAAAGATAAGGAGAATGAAAACATGAAATTCATTTTCAGGCTGCAAACCAGCTTCTATTGAGTGCAGAGGGGTCAGTATTTTATGACCAGAAGCCCGCGCATTGCCCAGTTGTAGAAGATAACTTGAGAAATTTACAGCCTTTAAACTGCCCTGTGTCTGTTCTGAAATGTGCTTAAATGCTGTGTCTAGAACTGCACTAAGAGCACTGAGCAAAATCTGTGGCTTCTTGGAAAAGACTACAAATCAGATTTAACGGTGAAAATACTGCTCAGCAATGGCAAGATGCCACTGTTAGTCCTGAAGTTAAGAACTGACAGTGTAAAGGTGCCTAAACCAAAGGCTAATAATGGCGAAAACCAGAAAGGAATGGCTACTGTGGTGCAAAATATTAGCTTCTCCTAACCTTTCCAAGCAGTTAAGTCCTTTTCTTGTTTCTTCTTTTCTCCTTTGCTGGTCACTGTACAGGTTATGTACAGCTTAAACAGTCCTTTTTGTTCAGTCTGGAAGCAAAATGATGATCCTCACCAGCTCCGGTACAGTGTTTGAGTTACAATTTCTATGTGCTCCTAGGTAATTCAATGAAAACAATGCTCTCTGCTGCGTTTGGCTTTTTCACTTGAATGCTACCTGCCTGGGACACCAGAACGGTTAGGTTGGGTTTCCATGCCACTGTAGCACAGCGCAGAAATAATAAGATGCAACCACTCTGTGTGGTTTTGTCACCTTGGTTCTGTTTTTGTTCTGGGAAATATCAGTGTTTGAAGCTAACATCATCTCTTCTTACACTGGTCTCCAAGTGCTGTATGGCGTTATGAAATAAGACTCTGGCAGTATCTGCACTGGTGGAGTACGAATCCAACATGAGTACAGTGGAATTTTCTGATGTTTTCAATAACAAAGCCATTAACTTATTGTTTATCTGCTTTATGTTAAGCCTGACAATATCCTTTTTTATGGCATGTAACTTTATCTTGTCTCGGTTTAAGGAACTCAGGGCAGAGAGACCAAGGTCTGAATAGTACTGCACTATTCAGCAGATCTCTGCATGCAGCCTCCTCAAGAGGCAACTTTTAGTTATTCAGTGACTGCAGAATTGGGCCATCTTGTGTGTTCCTTCTAAGCCTGTTGCTGGTCTGTTCATTGTATTATAGTGATTGCAAGAGTCCCTTCCTTGTAGATACACAACTGACTTCTTTTCTTCGTCCCCTAGAGTTTTAACAAATTCTCCATCCTGAAGATAAAGGAAAACACCATCCTGTAACTAAAAGGAGTTTTCATCTGCAAGTGGAGCAGAAAATTATTAAGCTTTATGCCCTGGTAGCCCCATCACTAAATGATGAATTACAAAAGTAGAATCACTCCATGTTAGAAGTGCCCGATATGTCCTTATCAATATTGTGAGCCTGTAAAAGCATATGTCAGCAGTTTAACAGCATATACCAAAAGCTCATAACTGGAAGACTCTGACTTATGCCTGGTAGAAACTGGCTTATTGTTATGTTATGATTGGCCAAGTGGTTTCCTCTCACATCTGTAGCATATTACAGCAGAATTTGTTTGGCACATGCTTCCCCCACTAAATGAATTTGTATGCCTGGAATACGTATTCTAGTCATTTCTTTTAACTTCTTCATGAAGTTAATGTTCCTTGCCCTGGAGAGGTTGGGGGACGGAAGTGTACAGAACCATGTAGGGAAAGCTATGGTTTCCATCATGACTGTTTTAAATATGTGTGGCTGCTTCTAATCACATCCAAAAGCTGTTCTCTATCTCTGGTTATAGTCTGTAGATGGTATTTTCTGCAAGAACGTCTAGAGGAAAAACCAGCTCTACTGACTCCTGTTCCGTGCCTGTTTTAAATAGTGAGGAAATGTCTCCTGCTGTTAAGACTAGAGATGTCCATGACAATCACGATATTGGGATTTTATAGTTGAGGTTTTGAAGACGGAAACGATCTATGGTAAAGAGTGTGAAGTATATTCATACCAATGCATGAGAATAATTACTTCTGCTGTCAAAGATGTGTAATTGAGGTTTGCTGTAATGACAGGCTGCTCGAGGCTGTGCATCTCTGCTTACACTGGATAACTTAAGCATAAAAGCATTTGGCTTCATGGGCATTTTCTGATATTTAAAACCAAGATTGCAGTTTTTATTTCATCTGTGTCATTTCTACCAACAGCATGGACTTTCTCAGTGTCCTTTAGATTTGTTTAACACCCTCTTCAGTGGGCTTTTCCAGAATGTGGGTTCCCAATCGCACTGGTTTTCTCCAGAAGTGCTGATGCCTGGGTTTTTTAAACCAATTATGCATGTATATATATGTCTATGATCAATGTGGCAAGTAGAAGTATTAACAAACAAAATACAAAGGTATGGTTGCAAGCCGCCTTTTGGCAGACTTTCATAGCCCACTCTGAAATCTTGCTGTCTGTGTTAGATTTACATCTCAGAAGTCCCCCTGTTGGCGGTTACAACAAAGAGGTCAGGAATTGTGTAAGCCTTGTGAGCTGCCCGGAAAGCTAAGGGAAGTCTGAAAGAGCAGGATGTACCTGCGGGTACTGTGCAGTAAAGGCTGCTTCTAGAAAGGGCTCTGCTCTCTGTTTGCCAGTGTTCCTTCTTTTTCCTTTAACAGTTCAACACTTCTAGCCTTGTACTCTGCCATTTGATGTTTTCAAAGTCTACCAAGCCCAAGTGCATTTACCTGCAAGAAACCTTACAGACACAAAGACCCATTATCTCTGTGTCCTGGGACTGACCCAATGTAATGTGATTCTGTCTAAACCAGGCTTGAAAGTGGGTGAAAAGGAGTGCTTTAATCTTCTATAAAGAGAAATTATAGGCTACACTTCTGAGTTACCCTTTTGCTCTGAAGTTTTCCTTGAGAAACCCCTTTAGAAGGATTTTCTCAGCCAGCTGGATGTGAAACTTGTTTTCTGATCTCCTTCTGCAAATATTACGCATTTAGTTTGGCTTATAAGAATGTGCTTTGTTTTTTTGCATAGAACACTGACAACACTTGACAACAAACTGACACAGACTTAAGATTCCTCCTCCCTTTAGAAATCCATTTGGACTCGCAAAATAATTCCCTTACAAATGGTAAACACCATTTCTGCTCTATTTTAGTGAATTCTTGCTTAGACTGGAAATCATTCCAAAGTCCTGCTCTCTGAATAAGGGGATTTAGACTTAGGAATTGGTCAGAAAAGAATTTTGAATCTGCAACCTCTTAATTTCTTTGGCTGCAGATGGAGTCATTGTTTTTGGAATTTCTGGGTAGCAGTTGATCCCTGGGTTTTGATTCCAAAGGTTTTTGCTGGGTTTGGAACTACTTTAAGCCAGTTTGTATGCAGTCTCGATCTTGACAAAGCCAGTGTTCTAGGTAATGTCAGTTCTGAAGCAAGATTAGGCACTCATGTGTGTTCAACCTAATCTTGGTGGGCCTGCCACTGGTTAGATTTGCCTTTGTAAACTGTGGTGTGTAAGTTGTGATAATTCATGTGAATATAATAGCACGTGCCTCTGAAACATTTGCTTTCCAGGCTATGATGTTAGCATTGCTGATGGATGAATGCCCTTGACCAGCCACTATTAGGTAGATATCTATTAGGAGTAAATGCTGTTCCTGCAGAGGGCATTGCAATGGTAAAGCTTCTAGAGCAGATACACATACAGGTGTGAATGTTTGTGTGTGAAAATTAGACCAAGTCGTAGTTGCAGGAGAAGGAAAGGAGAAGGCTTCCAGAGAAACAACCATGGTTTTGTCACTCTGGTTCTGAATCAGTCATGAGGTACCACCGTCATCATCAGTATTAACTCCTTTTGAGAATTCCCAGACACTGACTGTAGTGGCTTGCTAGGAATGCTGAAGAAGGCTGTGTCTTTCTTCCACTATCAGCGCCAGGCTCATAAAGACAATACAATGGGGTTTTCCTGGTGAACCTTGCCTAGGTTGTTCTGTAGCATTTGTTTAGGTGCTAGTACTGTTGATTTGTAACCTCTGTTTCTGCTCTCTAGAACACAGCCTGTGTTTGAAGGGCTTGGTTAAGAGCTCAAAGCATGAAATACTTGCCTTCATGTATAAATATTTATGGTATATCCAGGCTCCAGTGAGCCACACACAGAATTTCTGACTGGCATGGCTTTCATTAAGGTTTCCACGGGAATGACAGTCCCCTCTGGCTAAATACAAATGAGAGCTGTGCCTATCAGTTTGAATCAGCCTTTCTCTTTTATCTAAACCACAGCATATCGGAAGGAGCAGTGTTCTGCAATGTATGTGTGTAGTAATTCCTACTCTCATGTTGCGACTTAGTGAAGCCTTGTTGTTTGGATGTGTTTAGCCTAGTGATGAAGAGCAGTGAGAGCTGCCAGCTCCTGAGTCCACTGCACATGAGTCACAGGTTTAATGCTGCAGCCTGAGACAGGAAATCTGGAGCTGACTCAGCTGCAGGCCAAGGCCATGGCTGTAGATGGGCAAAATGTCTTCATGTTCTGGTCATCTCTTCACAGGGAAGTGGAGAAAATGGATATTGCTAATCGGCATCCCTTGCCTTCCTGAATCATCTTCCTTTGGTGCAGTTTGCAAGCCAGGAGAACAACACTGAACAAGGCTTTAGAGTAGCCCCATTGCCATTATATGTACGCGTTTTCCCCCCTGTTTGGAATGTCTTCCAGTTTGATCTCAGAGGCAAACAGCTCTTAAGAAGTATCCTCTAGAGAGAAGACAGCAGCTTGCCAATTTGTTGCCTAATTGGCCAGGTAGTGGGAAGTGTGCTGTGCCTGTTGGTATGTTTGAGGATATTTATCACTTGCTCTGTCTCCAAACAGCCTTGGTTCAGGATTAATATTATGCTGTAAAAGACGAAGTTGTGGAGTGACAAACTCTGAGGTCAGGTTGACAATGAGGATGCAGTCATTGCAGAAATCTCTAATCATCACAGTGACTGTAACTTCGTGACAGCCCTGCTGATCAGTGGAGCTCTTCTGTACTCATATATGAAGCCATTAAGTCCATATGTATATTAGTATAGAATAGTCTCTTCTGTTTGAAAGGGTCCTACACCAATCATCAAGTCCAAATGGGAAAGGATCATACCCCTAATTTTATTTATTTATTTATATATATTTTTTTTCCCCACTGCAATAGATGAAAAACAAATTAATGGCTAAATGGTATGAAAATAATAAAGCAACCTTGAGGCTTCTCCAACCCTGGGTTCTTCCTCCAGGAGCTGGGGATTTTGGATGCGTGCTTACAGTTGTGTGGGAAGGATTTGGGCGTCTGATCTTACGTAGTGTCTTTGCTGAGTGACTCAAGGTCTGACACAGAGTGCTTCGGGGAAAATTGCTAGTAATGCATCTGTACCTGTTATAATGGTATCTGTGTCTTTAAGATGAAAGCAAATGTATGAACTTTCCCATTATCTGAAAATTACACCAGCTGGATATGTAGAATAAAGGGATGGATATGTGTAAAATAAGGTAAGAAGGAGATGCTGATGCTCCTGAGTGACCATTTTAGCAACACTGAAAGGTAAGTTGTTAACATTTTCACACTGATTGTAGTCACGTTGTCTCGATGAACTGTAGCAAATCTTAACAGAACTTTCCTTTGACAGCACAGTAGCATGGGATCAGTTGTTCAAGTGGGATACTTCTGTTTGTGTGATTGATACAGAGTTTGTACATAATGAATATGGTAACAGGTCAGAAAAATTGTATTATGGGACATTTCTTGAGTTGAATTAGGGAGAATTTATATAATACATAAGTGAGGGTGCCAAAATGTGAAGCAACAGATTTATTATATGTAAACCTCAAGTTTGATATGGTAGCAAGCAACTCTTAGTTCATCCTGTTTCTCTAAAAACATAGTGAATAGATTACACAGGACTTACTTAATAATTCAAGCAGGCTTGAAATGTATGAGTTACGTAGTTTTACCATTTTAATGCAAACAAGGTGGGAATGCTGAGTACAGAGCAAGCCTGGGACTGATCATACAGCTTCAGCCAACCAAGCCTCGTGAATAGAATCAGCTTTTAGAACCAGACTGTGCTCAGTTTAGGTAGAGCTGGTTTAGCATTACTATATCGCCAAAAAGAATCTTCCCCCCTTTAACAAGTTCTTTACCATTTCAAACAGTGATGAATACTGACTTTAAGTTACATACTGTTTTCTGGTTTCCAGGTCTATAAAGGTGAATTTCAGCTCCCTGACTTTCTTAAAGAAGTGCCACAGGTACAGTATTGGATTAATTTGCTTTTTGCAGGTGTAGTGGCAAGTTAATGTGTAGCCAGTCTGTATAAACTGCTCCTTCATAAATGTGATTGTGTTTGGTCATAGAATAGCTCACCCGTGAGATTGAATCTGCAGTGCTCTTGCACTAGCAGTCCCAACCCTGTTGTGCATGCACATGTAACTCCTGTGTTAACAGTATGGTGCTTGTAAACCGGAGCTGAAATACTGCTGTGAAACTCAAGGACTCTCTTTTGTGTAGACCAGACCATGATGTTTGTTATTTGTAGAGAAGCTTTATCTTTTGTTGCCTTACATGGAAAGGCTTAAAGCAGATACAGACCAGGGAGCAGTCTTTAAAGAAAGAAATGCTACTGTAGGAGACAAACCAAGCAAAATCAGTTCAGCCGTGGCTAGTGTTGGAGTGTACATGCAATAACCAAGTGAACTATTGAACTTTGGATTCCAGGGATGCCCCATCCCTGGCAGTGTTCAAGGCCAGGTTGGACAGGGCTTGGAGCAACCTGCTCTAGTGGAAGGTGTCCCTGCCCATGGCAGGGGGCTGGAACTGGATGAGCTTTAAGGTTCCTTCAACCCAAACCATTCTATAACTGTATTTACAATTCCTAAGCTGGCATCTTTCAAATGCTCTGAATTGTCATCAGCTCCCTAAGGGACCTTCGCAACAGTGGTCGAAAAAGCAAAACCCTTACCATGGAGCTCTTGACCTGCAGGAGCCCTTGATGCCTTCTCCCCACTGTGTGAGTGCAGGAGGTGTGCTTCCAGCCTCCTGCCCTTTCCTCATGTAGACATCATGGAAAGGTTTTGGGCTGTAATCACGAGCCCATTTACAGGCACAGGAGTTTGGTTTGGAAGATGGCATCCCTTGCTGCTGGGCAGTTCTTCTGTGTCTCCTGAAGGTCCTGGAGCACATGAGATGGACTTGTTCTGTGGAGCTGCCTGTTGGAGTGCTCCCCTTCAGTGTATCGAAGGGTTTCTCTGGGTGTGTGTCTTTCATTTTATTCCCCTCTTCAGTGTGTAGTGACATGAATTCTCCCTCCCTTGAAGATGTAAGCTCCACTAATCCAACCATCAAAATCAGAGCAGATGATCCAGACAAGGAGCAAATCATTTAACTTCCCTTGTCGGAGAAATAACAAGATATTTGTACTTTATTGCTTAAATGAACCATTTTATATGAATAAAAACCAATTCATTTTGTTTCCTTGGGTGCTCAACGAGCCTCATAAAAATACCAGGGTTTGTAGGCTGTATAATTGATGGTAAAGGTCTAAATGCCATCTAAAGTGCTCTCCACATTGTGCTTGGATAGAAAAAGCAGGAAGTGGTTCATCTGTCACTGTTACTGTCTCATATAAAGCTGAGTAGAAAAATACTTGGGTTTTTTTTGTTGTTTTGGGGTTTTTCAACTCCTCGTGCATGTACAGGAGCACCACAGGTGCTTCAGAATTAGGAGAGAAAGAATTTTTAGGGGCACTCTGCCTCCAGCATTGTCTCTCTGCTTGCAGTACTTTGTATTTCTACTTGGTTTCCCATCCCTTCTGATAGCCCAGAAGTTTATTTAGAATGTAGGAGCAAGTGGTCTATCAAAACTAAAATGATTTGCAATGCCTTTGCTTTTCAATGAAACAAATCCCCGCAACAATAAAACCAACTGCTGGGCTTCAAATCCACAGTGTTAGGAAAGGGTTCTTTGACTGTTGTGAACTGTAGGGACTGGAGAACACACAGGGAACCCACCACATGCAAAGAGTTTTTACTTACTTAGTTCATTAAAACGAAACTGAATTGATTAAAAAGGAAAATTGGTTTCTTCTGTTCCAGCCAAAGAAGACAGTAGAAGGGAAGTCTCGTGGCAAGATAAAATGAACATGGATCAGTGAAGTCGAATAGCTGTAGTGTCTGTCTCATGTTTTCAGAATGCAACTTTATGCTGTGGACACCAGTTCTTTCTGATAAATCTTTCTGTGATCTCTAATGTGGGCTTCGCTCTTTACATTGGATGTTTGCCTTTTCTCACCCTTTGAACAGTCAGTGCTTATGCTTTGCAAGTTGTGCTCAGCTAATAGAAAACCATTAAGAACCTGGCACCATGCAGCTAAATGTGCTGTTGCTCACAGCGTTGTTCACTCTCAACTCTATGCAGCTTAACAGCAAGACAGCTGTTTGAATGTGTGCTGCTTGAAAGTGATTGTCAGCAAACTGTACTGGGAAAGTGTGCTGCAGTGATACTTAATGCTTCCAAATGCGATTATTGTGATTGTTTCAAGGTTATCTCCAACATTGCAGCTAAAGTTGCAGCAGCTGTAACTTTAAGGATGGGCTATGCCAGAACAGGAGATGAAATATTGCTGAGAAGAGGTTCTGGGCAAGCAGGGAGATCAGCTGTCTTTAAAACTGAGCACACGGTTCCCATACTGTGCTAGCAAAATCAAAGAGCCTATGATCACTAGTTAAATTATGCTCCTTGTATTTGCCAGTTGTCTTGTGATACAGCACAAGAACTTGGTCCACTATTACTAGTGAATGTCACTATCCATATGTGAGGGAGGCTTCAAAGTGGGACTCTACTAAGTTTCAGGAGGTAGATTTTTGCAGCCGGTTGGGTGTGCTTACAGTATTGACCAACCCCTGAGCAGCTTGGTCCAAAGTAAAGAAAGGTCACCTAAAAAGCAAAAATAAGCTTTGTAAAATAGTAAAAGAACAGTGCTTATGCCATAAAAATTGATACAAGCTGATGCTGAGAGTGATGTTCTTTACTATTATACTAAAGATCAAATTCACTAAAGCTCCAGTGTAACTAAAGAGCCAGATGGTTACGAGTACAAACATTGGTGCTGGTGATAATATTTTTTTCCTCTAATATAAAATAACTAATTTCATGTTTTTATTTACCTGACAGACTGAACCTATGGAATAGAAGCTACCATGGATGTTCCTTGCACAGAAGGTAATGAAAGCTTGCAGTCCTGCTCATCTGCTGCTCTTGATTCAGCTCAGGTGCCTTTTCTTTCCAAGTTGTGTAGTTCCATGTAAGATGCTGAGTAACAGAACCCAGAGATATGGATCTTGGTTCGGAACTGGTGAGAGTAACATTGAGGGAAGTTCTGGTGATGAGACCTACAGAAGCATAGGTCGTGTGCTTGAAGCTTCACAGTGCAGTTCTACATGGCTCATCACAACACAATGATGAAACTTTAAAGGTGCCTCTTAATCAGCTTTGGCTTTCATTTTTAAATTGTCCTTTCCAGATAGAGGAAACTGCTAAAGAGGAGCTGATTTGTGTAAGGTACTTTTAGTATGTCCCAGAGGCAGGGTTGTCAATAAACTGCATTTTCGTTGCTGAAATAACCATGGCAAGATTGTGCAGAGAACATGGGAAATTCCAGGCTAGTTAATGCCTGAATGGTGCAAGATTTACTATAGTAATCCAGGGTTTTTACTTGTCCACTGTGCTACCAAATGTTTGAGCTTGACAACAAGGTGCTAAAATGGGCACAATGCATCTAGTTTAAATATAGCCAAAAGCAACATGCCATGCAGATATACCCAGCAGCAATACTTAATATGTGGCTATAAATATAGCATTCTGTAGACCTAAATACAGCCCAAAGCATCATACCAATTAGAAATAATGGATATAAAAGCTTTCTAAAGACTAACTGCAGGCATTCATTCTGAAACCGATAAGAGAACCCATAGCCTTGTGATGTAATCAATGTTAAAATGCCTAAACCTTCTACTTCATTTCGGCCACTTTCCTCTTTGAAAAATGTATTTAAAACTACACTATTCCCATCTAAAGCTGCTGTCCAGTTTCCAAGAAACCACTTTAACTTCCCAGCAGTAACTACCAGTGGTACATTCTCATGAGAGATGCTTTCAGCGTGTAGATGCAGCCCACTTCCACATGTATTTTGAGTGTGAGTGGAAATTCAGGAGATATATTCATACATATCTAGATATGAATATATATATATTCATATATATTTATATGAATATATATACATATTATATCTAAGTATGCTTGAAAAGCAGCCACATTCCTTACAGGAAAATTTTAGTGGCTGTGGTCAATCTTGACAGTGACTTCACCCACTGAAAGAACAGTGATTACTCCTAAGGCTGCACTGTTTGTAAGTAGGGAAGGGTGTCAGAGATATAAACCAGACTGTCAATCCATCAGTCACATTGAAAGCTCAAACATAACTTTCTTTCTCTTTAGAAAAGACACAGCCTTTGCACTGGAGGTGATGCCACCAGGACCATCCTGCTGCCATCAGGGACACATGCTGCTTGGGTCCTGCTTTCCTCTCAGTGTTCTCCCCCATTTCTTTCATAGTGTTTTTGTCCAGGATGTTGCTGTTGTGGCGCATGTAAACCTGCTCAATAGAACTCAGCAATGCAGTAATGCAGAACCGTGTTACGTTCGCACCCCTCTGGGTTTTTAAGTTTAAAAGATTCCAAGCAATGCCTGTCTCAAAGTGCTCGTCTTCATGACAAACCTTTGCCTTCGTTTTCTTTCTGCATCAATTTGTTTTTTAATGTGTGAGGCTTTCAAGAGTGGTCTGTGCTTGTCTTAACAGGTTGCTGGTAGAACTGTTGTTTTATTCACGTGTGGAAATTGTTATATATCTTTTATTTAAAACAAAGGAGTGATAATTCCCTGTACAATTGTAATTCAATGATCTTTTGTATTTTATTTTTCAAAATAAATGCTTTAAATGTGATTTTTTTTTATTCATATCTTTGCCTCAAAGTTAAGATTGAAAACATTCAGAATATTGATGCATTACTCAGATGCAAGATATGCTCTAAGGGCCTGGGTTTGGATTTCTTTTTAAGGTCTGCAATTGAATGGGGTTTGTTTGCTTTTAATACATGGGAGATGGAGGAAGAAGTAAATCAGAGTACCCAATGGAAATGCAGAAAAGTGTTAACGTGACATTTGTTGATCACAGGAAGAAACTAGGTCAGTTTTAGCTTCCTGAATTTGTTCCTCAAAGGCAGATCTGTTCAGACAGGTGCTGCTGGTACGAAACAGCTGCTGCAACCCTGCTGTAGCACGTGTATCCTAAATAGGATTGTATTTACAAGAATAAGAGAATTCTGAAGTGTGTCCTAATGGGATGACTGACAGATGCTTGGAGTGGCACAGGATGGAGCAAAGTCAGGTTTTGGGAAGTGTTTTTGAGTCCCAGATTCTGCTCACCTCAGTGGTTCTTGGCACAGTGAGGGCAGCCTTGTCCTTCTACATGCATTTTAAGTTCTCTCCCTCATGCTTGTGTTTCCACAAATTTTGCCTGTTAAGAATTCAAGCAGGTTTTTCTTTCTCTCCACCATGGTTGAGCTCGGTAAACCTCTATTTTAACACCAGCAGTGCCTGAACGACGTTTAGGTGCGTGCCTGCAGGGAGTAAATTCGTTTTAGACTCGGTACAGATTTACCGCATCTCCACCGCCGATACTCGCAAAAGTGAACCGGAGCCTCCCCTGGTGCCGGCAGCGGGAAGCGCTCGCTCTCCCCCTGGACAACGCTCCGCCGCTGCCACCCGGCGGCCCTGGTGGGATCTGCCAAAGCATCTTAACCCTGGGACGGGCTCACCCAGCAGCTTCCATCTGTCGTTGTTGGGGGGAGATGGGAAATAAGTGCATTTGTAAGTGCGAAATAACTCACTGGGAGCAGCGATTGTCTTAATTCAGTTTGTCATCAAGCCCCCAGCACGGTGCAGGCTGCATCCTCCTCCTGCTTCCTGCATAGCAACTCAAATCATGTAGTAACTACAGCAAACCTCAGGGAAAGGTCTGTATGGTCCCCAGGCCACATTTACTCACCATACACTTACCTCTGTGGAGTCATGCAGGCTGCAGGGACAGCATCGGACCAGAAGGAGCTTGAACTGCTGCAGGAGTGTGGAAAGCAGAAACACGAACACCAGCTCTTACTATGCATATTAATAAATATTCTTTATTTAAATTTTGCACATTGCGCTTTAACATATTACATCCAAAACATCTTGCAAATGGATGTCTACTTTGTAAAATCTTATATTCAGCTCATTGTCATTCTGTACAGAATTATAGGTACAACATTACTTTGCCACTAGTTTGCTTCTTGTAAGTCTCACAGTAAGAGAAACATTGACTGAAAAGAGATGGCTTTAAATTATAAGAGAGGCTTGCACAGCTACTCAACTAAAGAGACAAGCCTGAAGAAAGAACAGAATTAATGAAATCACCTCCATCAGCCTCCCCCCAGAAAAAAACAAGGAAAAAAAAAAATCACATTAATTTAAGATAAAATTTGCCATAAGTCACTAAATTAAGTTTTTGAAAGAGAAGGCGCAGTAGTCATTGAGAGTTTCAGTGAAAGACAGAGCTACTTTATTGGCTTTAGTTCGCCCCAGCCGTTGTCAACCAACTGTTACAAATGGGCCCCTTGTGATCGTTTAAGCGGCAGTACTTATTAAATTTCTCCTTCAGATGCTGTCGGTATTGTTCTCTATTGCTGTAAAAAGACTTGTTGTTTGCCATAAAGGACTGGATTTCATCTTGTGAGATGAAGATTTCCTCATCAGAAGTGCATTCAGACTCATCCTACAAAGGAAAGCAGGCATTTAAGAACTCGAGCATCATGCTTCCTGTGCAGCTCACCTCTTGCAGTGGTACTCAGGGTCTACAGCTGCCCTGATGAAGGAAGGTTCAGCCTTCCTGCCATGACACCACACGCCATAGCTGGCTACTCCAGCCACCTGACTCACACACCGTGCTCTGCTAGATTTTTGGTAAGAGTCATGAAAAACCAGAACATGCTTCGGAGTCTTAGCACTGTTGAAAGAGCATTAAATTAAAACTAAGCAATTGAAAAAAGGAAGAAGAAAGGAGCAAGAAGCTGTCCAAGGAGCGTGTGGTGGAAAAGTAATATTTGAGGCATGAAGGCAGCAATAAAGCACATTTCATTTTATGGAATAATGCAATCCTTGATAATGAGTAGTTACAATACAGGTTCTAGCACTTGCATTCCAGTGACAGGCAATTTCTCCTCTGCAAAGCGTTTGAGTTACATACTTTGCAGAGAATAGGCAAAAGCAAACAAAGCACCAGGAGCGTAAGCTACGAATCCTCTGTTCAGTTAAGGCCTCTCCTGTAACCGTTCTTCAGTGAGGTTTCCCTTCTAAACCCCATCCTCAATCCTGAGGGTTTAAAGCACTATGCTACAACCTAGAATTCAAAGGAAGTGGTTACTTACAAGGAGTTCCACTAAGCTTTTGGCACCTTTTCCAGTATCAGGAACAAGTGACATTTCTGTAGGTTCTGCAAACTGTGACACATTTTTCATATGCTCAAACCAAGGCAACTGCTGCCCACTTTTTTCTGAGCTACAGCAGCTTTCAGCATGTGTGTCTTTGGTCTTGTCGCGATGAAACTCTGTGTGCATGAGATTTCCTGAGGTCTCTCTGTTACCTGGATCTGCCATACAGCTTCCAAGCTTCTGAACCTAGAATTGAAAAGAGCCTGTAATGTACAACCAGCAGTGTTCAACATCAACCATTCAAGTTTCAGATAGAAGCAGAGAGAAAGAGGAAAGGAGCAAGTTCAAAAAGAGAACATGGATATACATTTTTACACGTGTGTGCCTAGGGAGGAGGGGTATCCTGCGTTCAGCAGCAGCAGTCACTTTTCTCCTGCTTATTAGCTGGTGCAGTGCTGTGTTTCTGACTTCCAGCCTGGGAACAGCGCTGATAACACCAATGTTTTTAGTTATGGCTTAGTGATGTCTGGTCTGACCAAGGACTTTCTGAGCCTCATGCTATGCCAGGCAGGAGGGGAAGCCGGGAGGAAGCAGAGACAGGGCACATGACCCAAACTGACCAAAGAGGTATTCCATACCACAGCATGTCATGCCCAGTATATAAACTGGGGGCAATTACCCGAAAGGGTTAGATCACTGCTTGGTCCAGCTGGGTATCAGTCGGCGGGTGGTGAGAGGTTGTATTCTCTTTCCTTGTATTTCCCTGATCATTATTATTATTGGTGGCAGCAGCAGTGGTTTGTGTTATACCTTAGTTACTGGACTGTTCTTACCTCAACCCATGGGAGTTACATTACTTCTGATTCTCCTCCCCATCCCTCCTGGAGTGGGAGGGGGGGGAAGGGGGGGAGTGAGAGAGCAACTGTATGAGTTACAGCTGGGCTTAAACCAGTTCTTTGTGGTGCCCAACGTGGGGCCCAAAGGGTTGAGGTAACGACAGATCTGACTAAAGTGTGTCTGATCGTGTTTGTGATCAGCATTCATTGTTTGGCATCAACAGTCACTCATCACAATGCTGATTTATTGGCTCTCAAAGTTGTTCCTCTTGATTTCACAGTTTCAGCATGTCGTACCTTACTTACAGCTGGTATTTGCTGTCTTAGTGTTTACTGCCCAGAGGCCTTGGGCTAAGGTTCTTGCTTCACTGTACTTTATGGTAATGACTTGTAATACAATAGAATCACTTATCATGAAACTGATGTGGCTTGCATTCCCAGTGTGGTCGCCACCTCTATACTGTGGGAGGTATATAACAGAAGTGCTGAGCAATTACATGTATTGTTTTTCCTTGTCAGGTGGTCAACCTGTGAAGGAGATATTCCCTTACATTCCCAGCCCCCCACCAGACTATTTACAGCATCGTTTGAGGGTTTTGAATGGCCTTTGGGTACCCCTGAGACCTGCCTGCTGACTGTGATGGGGATCACCATGTTGGTATGCATACAGAGTGTGTTTTACCCATGACCATTTTGTCTGGTCCCGAGAGTTAAACAGAATCGGGTTTGGGCCTTGTCTAGGGTTAGACGATGATGTAGGACAAAGAGTTTTTCCCCGAGGCTGGACTGTCATGAGTGGCAGTGTGTGGGGGACACTACAGGTGAGTATCTCGTCCACTGGGCCCCTCCAGTGCTTTGGAATTTCACCACTGAACAAGTGCAAAATCCAGGCACCAGCTACTAAGGAGGAAAAATGACTGCTACTGCTGAACCCAGGACAAGGGGGGAGTGGCATGTCAATTCCCTGAGTGCATGCAGAAGTGGACATACTTAGCAACACAGGAGAGGAGAGACTCCTGTCAACCCAACCTATTGTAGGAAGGATCTTGATTTCAACACATGGATGGAGAGCCAGTGGCAGATCCTTGTTATCCCACTTACAGTATTAGTCACAACTGAAATCTAAAATACATTTGTAACTACTTTAAAACACATGCATTTAAATAAGCATTCTGGAATAGCTGTGTTCCTTACGTGTTCGTTCTCACACTTCAAGGTTTTACTTTTCTTTTTCTTCTTTTTGTTTTTGCCTTTTGTGTTATTCTCTTCTGAATTAGCCCAGCATTCCACGCAGCTATCTCCATCCTCCTCTTTGTCTTCACAGCGATGTACGCATGAATCATCTCCTGCAAAAGACAGGCCATTTTCTCTTCAGATACTTAAATTTAGTGGATACCAAACTGATGTTAAATTCATACCAAACCTACCATTTTCGTCATGGTTGCAAATGCCTTCAGTGCAGGCCACATCTGACCCCTCTCGAGATCCTGTTTCGCTGCCCTCCATGCTAGATGAATAGCCACAATCACTGCCATTACAATGTGGAGACAAACCTGAGATGAAGTGAAGAGTCACAGTGATGTAGAGGAGCTTTGTGTATTCTTTAGTTATGTCTCTAACATGAAAGAATTGTTTAAAAGAAGTGATTTATAAAAATAGCTGAGTGCTGTTCAGCCCATAAATGGTTGATGTTTGTACAATACAAAGCAATGATATTTCACATACCTTTCTTAATTTTAGGTGAACCTAATAGGGTACCACTACTAGGACAGGTGCAAGAAGTGCTTTCATTAGTAACAATTACTTCTACACAAGTGTTAGCTTCTTCAGTGCTACCACAGGCTTTGCAACTGCTTTCCATGAAGTTCGAATTCTCCTTGAAACAAAAGCAAAAGTTACTTGCAAGTACTGAAAGCAGCTCAGCCAACGTCTTCACAGAGGATACTCTTACACAAGAGAAAACAACTGACACTGACTGATAACAGCCACAGCGTTGCCTGTAGCTCTTCGCAAGTACTAAACAACTAAAACTACCCCAACAACTACTTTCCCCCCCCCAATAACATGAATAAATTCAGTCAGGAGATCCAGAATAATAATTGCATTTATGCAGTGTACGTTACTCAAAGCTTCCCCCTCTCCAACAATTCGATGCAGACTGGCTGCAACCAGCATTTGAATTCCCATGCTCTAAGTGATCTTTAAGAAATGAGGGTTAAAAAAATATTCCAAGATAACCAGAATCCTTGGAGATTCAGCATTTAAAACCAACCCAAAGCTAAGGAGTTCCAGGCAAGTACTTTACAAGAAGGCTGTACTAATCTGGAAAAGTATTCGATTCCTCTAGTGAGCAAACCCCCTCAAAAATTCTAACTGAAAACAGCCAGCTGATGAATGGAGCTCCAAATTAGAAATGCAGTTATTTAGCTCTCAGTGTTTACCTTTGCTTGATTTACCTCCTTCTCCTCCGGTGCCTGCAAAGGAGCAGGGATCTCACACACACACTTGTTTTTCCGTCTGTTCTTCCGTTTTTGGCGCTTCTTCTCTTGTTTCAGCTCTCGCACCCTTTCTTCTTCTGAAAACTCTTCACAGAGCTGTTCCAATCGACTAATACCCTGCACTTTTTCCACAGCCATCTGTGTGTAAGAGGTTAGATCTATTTATAGATGTTAATACAATTCAAGCTTTTATATTTTAAAGAGGAAAATATTATAAGTACTCATAAAGTCCCAGCAACACAACTATTGACCATCAAAGAAAAATGTCTATCCAGATTTAGTCACTACCTTTAGATTGCTGGAGGAGATCCATGTATTTGAGGAGTGCTGCTTAAATTATGGCCCTGATTTGCAATTTTCAGTGAGAAGCTGTGGATTTGAATGCATTTTGGGATGTTTACCATGTTTACTGTTTACTCTGATTATTTAACACAGCACACAAAAAGCCACATTAGAACTACTGCTACAGAATTCCTGCAGCTCTTTGTCTCAGATAACCAGTGAAAAACATAGCCGAGTTTTCTAGGCAGTGTAACTGTATCTCAAGACATAGCAGTATCTAAATATGTTCTTTGATATTAAATTCAGAACAAGTATCATAATGGTGCATCCACATACAAAGTTGCAAGAACACAGTTAAACCAGTCAGCTACTCTGGATCAGTGCTCCTACAGAGGTAAAAATACATTCCTTTTTCTTTCCCAGATCACTCTGAAAACTCCTTAAGCCAAACTGAGACATCATCAATCCCACTCACCTCGGAAGAGGACACTATATAGAGATGGAACAGTTCTGTATTTCAAATTCATTACCAACATCACATAGCAGTGTATCTACCTGAATGTTACAATGCCAATGAATTTGCAACACCACACTCTTCTCAATTAAAAAGAACACTAAGACAAAGCCTGACAGAAATGCCACAGTGCACCCAGTCCTACCCAGTCAATGCCACTGCCACAGCATTGTAAGTTTAAAAATTTACTTGTAAAAACCTCCAAGAACAAGATGAGGGTTCCACTATGACCTTTCCCAAACTGATTTTGTTCCTCCTTCTCTGATGTTTTAGACATTTTTAGAGAGAACAATCATTAAGAATGGAAGATAAACATAAAAAAAAAACCCTATGCCATACCAAGGAGGAAGTGTACTACTGGCATATGTTGAAGGAACTGCATGGAGTTCAAGATCCCAGAGGATTACACACTGCATTTGGAACACACTGAATGCAAAAGTTAGCAGTTGTGTCTGTAATCCAAAAGCACATCCTCCATTTTTACTAATAAGCCAAACCTGTTGTGGCCAGAGCTACTTTTAAATGCTATCAGGCAGAAAAACCTTCATTGTGAATTAAAGACACAGAAGATTCCAAGCTGCACATTACAGTGTGCTGTAAGTACAAGCAAGCCTCAATCTTTTGTGCTCAAGTAGACTTCACATTGGAATGCAACAAAGTTTTGCTATGCTTGACGTTACACAACTGCTGCTTGCTGCAAGCCAGGGATCAAATGAAACACCCTTGAATCTCCTTCCAGCCCCATGTTAGCAGAAAGCAGAAAAATCGTTTAGTGAGATGCACACAGTTCCTACAGCAGTTGGGGTCAGATAAAACTTGGGGTTTACCTCAAAGCTTTTGCGTAAAGCATCGACACCCAGGTAAAAAAGCATCTGCCACGTTTGCTCCTCAGCCCGCAACTTCTGCCAGATTCGGTGTAATCTTTCATAAAGATGAATACCCAGGCAGGTCAACACTTCTTCTTGGGCTATGTCTATTGTCTTAGCATGCCTTTCTCTTCGTCTACAGGAAGAGTTGAACCAAAGTACAGTATCGTTAAAGGAGCTGGAAGTCTACCAAGAGATCAAATCAGCTCAATGACGTATTTTCTTGATGTTCAACTAAAGATAATGTTTGCATGAACAGCTTTTTAAACTGAGTTCTGCTGCACTGCATGCAGATGCAAAATAGAAAGGACCAGGTCAAAACCACCGCAACATTCCTCACAGGTTAATCTGTGCACAGGGCTGTTAAGCTGAACTATGCCTTCCCACCTGTGAGTTCGGAAGGCAGTGCCCCTCCAGTCTCTGCTCACTCCTAATAACAGGGATCAGCAGAGTTTTAATGCCAGAGATGCAGCCACTCTCTTGTTTAATGCAATCTGTATTTAGTTTATAGCAAGTATTTCACCTTCCTACACATTTATGTGTCAGTTAACTGAAGCTGAATAAACACACACAGAAGTTTATACACTACTTACCGTACCAAGTAAAATCATTTCAGCATTAATCTCTACTCTATTAAGGAAAAACCATTATGAAAGGATTTACCATTCTCCTTAAACAGCTACGACTGAGCTTTAATTGAGCTCAGAATTAGTATTTTTCATCATAAGAGTTTAAGATGCTAAAACAGGTTCAGAAATTGCTATAATATGTGAGTGGTGACAAAACTAAATCGAACACTTGGCTTTTGGTAAAACTGCCAACCAAGGATCTCTTTCTATTTCGCATATTTTGAACACCTCAGTGGAAAAGCAGGCAGTCCTATGAGTGAACACATCAACTAGAAGACATCCGGCAATTTCTTTCAGGCTTGCCTTCAGAGTTAAATGCACTCTAAAGCCAAAGGCACATATGAAATCTCTGCTACACTGATGCGCTACCTTGAATCTACTTTACCGTGAATATTCAACACAAACATGTCCATTATTCTGCAGCAAGGAGGCAATAAACCACTTTTGCAAAGTACAGTCAGTAATAAAATAAAGAAGCAAAGCGCTAGATAGCCCACTCTAGCAAATTACATACTCATACCCTCCTGCGAACTCGGGTTCAGCCCGGCCCAAGAGGTGTGCGATGAAATCTGTCTCACAGCACACATGGATGTGGCGCTCATGGGGGCAGCAGCGCAGGCCCTCATACAGCGCAGCACAGTAGCCCTTCTCCTTGCTGCAGTCCAGCTCGCCAATGAGAATGTTGTATGCTCGAAGGACTTTGTTTTTGCAGTCAGTGCAAAACCTGTGTTGGAACACAACAGAACTGAGTTCTTATTCAAGCAGAGTAAGTTACAATATACGGAGCTAAGTGCAGATAATTCTAAGTTATAATATACAGAGCTATTTAATCGTGCATGCTATATTTAAACTAGGTCACGTAAGGTTTATGTTACTTCAAAAGGTAAAATAGTCAGACTTTGGCTGTAAGCCACTGTAAGTTTACTGTATGTATTATACTACCTATCATATATTACAAGTCTGGATATCAACTTTCATGCTGCAAGGCATAAATCAGGCTAAATGTTAATATGAAGAAATTCCTAGATGGATATGCAAATCCACTTGTTTAAAGATCAGAAATCTAATAGCGAACAAACTGGATCATTAGTATAAGCCAGGACAAAATTCCTCTCAAGTAACGCACTCCATGTTACTTCATGACAATTATTTAAAGTATACTCGGGTGATAAGCAATAAGAAAAAAAGAAATTCCTCTGTTGCCTGCTCTATGTGAGTGATGTTTCCACTACAAGCACCTTTAAACACATTTTGAATTACTAGATAACTGCACAGATAGCCAAACAAGGTTTATTTATAACACAAGGTATTCAATTTTAACATAGCTCAGATAACTAACGTGAGAAGATCATAGCTATGAAGCCTGTTACAATTAAAATACAAGCTCTTTCTATTTTATAACAGGAGTCATCTTCGAGAAGCTACAAAACCTCTGGCTGTATTAATTTAACAATGCAAGTCAGACAAGCTGCTCACATTTCAGCTTTCAGCTTGAAAAGCTGGCTCTTCATGCCATCTCTGGATGGTGTTTTTCCCTTTCCTAATTTGTCCACTCACTTGACAACTGTAAGTCAAACATACTTTGATGTTTGATAGAACTATGATAACTGACTAGTTTCTGTGGTGAAAGGAAAGAAAACAGTAATATTATTGCAGGTTAGCGTCAGGAATGCTGCCAACACCATGTTTAATGTCACAGCAGATTAAAGCTATTTTGTTTCCAAAGTGGTGTTTCCACACCACTACCACCCCCGCAGCCATCTGTGGTCCCACTGGTGGTATCAGAACCTTGAGACTACTGGAAAATAAAGTGCTTTAATCAGCATGGTAGCTCCCATACATATGCAACAATGATTTAGTGGCCTATTTTTACCTTGCAAGAGAGACCTAATAGTACTAACACTACTAAGTCATAAATGTTTTAAAACAGTGATTTCAAAGCAACACCAAGCCTAAAATCTGCTTCTATTAGTTTAGCTCATATTTGAATTTGCACATACTCCCCAAAAGCCTAAATGAAAGTACAGTCCCAGACACAGTAGGCTACTTGTGAAAGAGTGAAAGAATATAGACAGCTTTAATTCATCAACTGTAAATCAACTTAATCCTAACAAAACAGGTATTAAGACAAGCAGCTATGACTTCATCTGAGCTCTCTGCATTACCATAACCCGGAACAATAGGTAAACCACAAAGAATATTTCACAATCTTAGTCTGTTACAATCCAATCTGCCAAAGCTCCCCATCACCACGGAGCTTAAATCTTAAGTTTTAGGAAGGTATCAGAAGAATCCTTTATACTCTTAACCACTGAGTGAACTCCACTTACATTTTGATTCACAAAACAACACAGCACGTATTCCTCAAAATGAAGGTGTGTCTTTGTTCTATTAACATACCTGTGTTTTCGTAGATAGGTTTCTAATGTTTCTAAAAGACAACTAGAGTCAATTAAAACTACTTCATCCCTGCATTCCTGGGACATGAGCTCCCACACATCCATCCAACAACCCCTGCAAAAGAAAATCATACAAAATAAAAGAATGTCCATAAGCCTGGGAGGGATTTAGAAAAGAAGCAAAATAAAGCATCGTTAGTTTACCTGACTGCTCCTGGAAAGACTCAGAGTGGCAAATGATGCTACACTTGCTCTCCTCCTTCCTCCTGTCTTCACATTTTTCTTATCTGCACTGAATTTCTGAGTACTGAGTGTGCTACAGCTCCCTTCAGGGTCACACAGCATTAAAAAGCATTTTTAAACCTATACTCTCTCTATATTATGCACTACTTATTTTTCCTAAACAAATGCTCTGAAAATGCATGGTCCTTAATTTACTTTGAGTCCTTTCTAGGTTGAGCCTTAGCCTCCAGTAAAGTCAGAGTCAGATGTGAGCTACAAATTGTGCCGCCCGTGTTTAGAAACCAAGATTCATGAGGACTTTTCAGAGTCACAGCTGAAAGCCAGCAGTGTTTCTTTGGGATATTGTCTATTAATATAAGTATAAACACACAAGTTTTAATACTTCTGTAGGATTAAACTTCGTAGAACTTACTAAACCAAAACCACAAAATAAAAAACAAAGGAAACCCCCTAGATTTCCACACATCTACCGCTGTCAGAAACCATAGAACACACCATATTTCACTTCCAAAATGCATTAAAAAAATCTCAAACCCTAAGTCTGGATATGCTAAAAGTACACGTATAGAGCAAAGAACAAACTTTAAATAGCAGTCATGCTTTCTTACAGGCTTGCCTTCACTTGACATTTTAGCAGAACGGTCAGTTCTGCCTAGGCTCATGCATGGGTATAACAGAGCAGGAAACCAGGGGAAAAAGCACTCCCATTTAATAACTAGCTCCTCAGGAGTATTTGTGTGTGCTATTATCTAGTCTGCCACATCATATGGCTTGCATTTTATGAGAGGTTAAAATACTCCTTAGCCTCAAATGGACCCGAGTAGCCATAAACCAGGCACACAAAGCGAGGACACCAAGTAACTCAAGTGGTATTAGACAGTTATGTAACTTGCCCAATTAAGCAACACAATTACAACTCAAAGCCTCTTCTGTGTGTACAAAATGCCCAAGAGATGCAACTCAGCTGAAGAGGCTTCTTGCAATAAGCAGCTCTAAATTGATAAATAGAATTTGGTCTGTAGAAGAGTTCTATTTGATGCCTCTGTAGGCTGCTAGCACACTTACTTCCATTCACAGCAGCACATTTATCTGGAGAAACAGCAGCACTGATTCACCCTGATCACTTCTGTAGCATAACGAATGGCTACGGACTGAGCAAGCAGAGTCCAAGCTGTGTTTCTTTAGCAAAATACACTGATTGTGCACAAGCCATGTTATCAGATAAAGCACAAGGCTTTACATGCAGTGTGCTAAATACTGCTCTTCCATATATTCCCCATTAACCCACAAGCATTCAGAATACTAAGGGGATTTATTCCAGCTGGAATTGAGGAAACAAAGGCAGCATTTTCCCCTCCATTCAGTTTCAGAATTGTTCTCCTTTGCCAAAATGGTCACTGCAGGTTCCACAATATATGTTCTCACACAGAAAAAGATTAATCTTATTAAAAACAAAAGTAAAAATAACACTTCCATAATGCTTGGGATATGCTTTATGTTAACATAACCCTAAAACTCCTATGACCTTCTGCTTGTGTAACATAAGCTTTAATTATATGAAAACCCTGTAACCAAAATAAAAAATGGAGATAATGATTAGCTACCATCGTCCTCAAGCAGCCCAAGTGAAAAGCAAGTGTCAAATTCCACATGCCTACCAGCTCAGGGGATTTACCTAAACCCAAAGTGACTCCAGTCTGCATAGAAAAACATATATCCTGTAACTGCAAACCACGATCAAACTTTCACAGGCTGTGTGCTTAACCAGAAGCAGAACACAACCACAGGTCATGGACACTTCAGCTAAGCACAGCAGTCCAATTTATTGGTCATGACAAAAACAATAACAAACACCCCACAAACAAGAAAATGCCCCCAAATCCACACCAGATTTGCAGGGAGAGTTTTTCTGATTAGCCAGCTGGAATAAACTATCTCAGCTTCAAGATACAGAGGTGTATGTACACACATCTTTTTCACTGGTGTATTCAAAATAGGCAGTCATATTTTGAGAAAATACAAAGTTAGTTTTAACCCTGCAGCCCCACCACAATAAAGGCCTTTATTTACGGTTGTGCAAAGCCTTTTTAATAACCCACCAGCAAGATGTTTATTCACTTAGCATGTACCCTTTCACTGCAGTGTGAGAAAAACTGCTGATCAATCACCGAGGTGTAAAGCATAAAAACCAGCTTGTCTTTCAAGAGCATTGGTTATATCACTGTGCTGAAGCCTTCCATGCCCTGAGCCGACTGAAGTCCAAATTATGTCAGACAGATATGAAAACATATCAGAAAGCACTGGTTTGTAATGGCCAAGCTGCATTTTCGCACCTGGTTTTGAAATGAAACATGGACATTTTTATACCAAAAAAACAAAAATCCTGAACAAAACAGACACAAAAGGGAAGAGTCAAAAATTAAACAACCAGAACCAACAAGCAAGTCTTGGGAAACAGCTCATTTCTTATTGCAGCCTGGAGTTTGATAAAAAAGCATCATTGGTTGTGTTTGGTAGGTCTGACAAAGGGCAGAGGGACAACTGAGGAACGACCACAGTTTGTTTTGCGTCAGAAGAGCTCATAGGACTGGTTTTGTTCAGTCAAAGCATGAACTAGGAAAGAATTAAACATCTCACTGACAGAACTGTCACTCTTACTGCACAAAAAAGGGTTAACTATCTTTTCACAAAACCTATGGAGGAAGGCTCATGCCCTGCAACACATACTGCCCAGAACCACTGGGTGCTTCTGTTCCTCTCCCCCACAACTAACTGAGTCAGCTATTAACACCAAACAGTCTAGAGATTACCACTCTGGGAAACAAGATAACAGCATTAAGAATTTAATCACAATGCTTACACATCAGCTACTATCAATAGTCTGGTTTCTTGACATGTTTTCATTGGAATTGTGGATGTTAAAGGAACTTACCCCAAAGGTTTTGGTTTGTGTGTGTCCAGGGAGTGCAACTGACATCTCTTGTTCTTCTTACTTTTGGGAATTGCATCAATCATATCATTCAGTTTGGATCTATAAAAAAAGAAATTAATTAATATTCTGAAAACATGGTTATCCAGAGAAATTTTAAAGAGATTAATTCAGCTCATGTACCAGAAACAACCACACCAATGAATTCAATCTAAAACTTCCTCCTGTTCCCCATTTTAACTTGTTCTGACACACAATCCTGCAGTACACAAGGATTTTCCAGACAAACCCTAGCAAGCAAGATAAAGAGAACCCGCATCTAAAAAGCTATCAGACCTCGGGCAATGATGCCTATTTCAGAAGCGTGGGGAACCACTATGACCACTTTATTAAGTTCACCCTCAACCTCCAAGCCTCAACAGTCCCAGCTCTGCACTAACCTTTCCTACTTCTCACTGGCCTGCTAACTGCAGAAAGAAGAATGAGCTGAAGTCAGCTGGAAGACCAAGGCACACTGCGGTGAGCAATCACTGTTTAGTCTGCGGACAGCTGAGAAACAAATGGCACCGAGGCTATTTATTGTGGTAGCCAAACCCAGCTCGTTTCACTTTCTCAGTGTTACCTTTATATTCAATGAGTACAAAGCTTTTTAGGGGTAGGTGTTAGTTAATAGCTGCAAAGTAGCAGGGTGAAGAAACCCTCTTCTTCGAGAGGTCATGAAAAACCCACAGCACCTATTTCAGGTTAATAACTGAACTTTTTAATATCGGTATCTTTCAACTGCAATCATGGCATCTCAGCTGATGATACGACAGATTAGTTGGGTTTGGTTTTCCCCAGTTTAGGTGATAACTAGTTTAAAATGGCTCTAAAAGACAAGTATGTACTAGAAGATCCAAACTTGTGACATTTTAGTATCACCAAGGCAGCTATAAGGTCAAATGCACAGAAGCTAGCTTTGCTCTTCCCCAGGTAAGAATAATCTGGGCATTTCTAAGACACCTACCCATGTACATAAAACAGTGTATACAGCTTCTTCGCATCAGTCATACAGCTTCGAGTTACAGACAGAACCCCTTTTGGCCCTACTGTCAAGGGCTCAAGTGCTGGATTTCCAGACTCAACGAGCTGAGAAAACAGACGTTCCACACTGCGACGACAGCCAACACATGGGACCAGCTGAGAAAGCGCACTCAGCACTTCACGTGATGTCACCATCATGGCAATATTCAGATCCTGCTGTTTAAGCATGCTATGCCTCTAAAAGAGAACAAGAAATTGAATCATTAAAACCAAAAGGAACAGTTCAAGATGCGTGTTTCAGATTTCTTCGGTTTCAACAGCGTTTCCATATCAAAATACACTAATGGAAGCTGTCTGCAGTGCTCAGTTTCAGGTCACTGTCTTACTGTAGACATTTAAAACACTTTATGAACAAAGCCATGCTTGCTAACAGCATAGGACAAATTCAGCTTCAAGTCTTACCATCTACCCTCCACAAGGAAGCTAATATTCTTCTGCTCTTGTTTCCTCCTTCTTCCACTCATATCAGCAAACGCTGCTTCCAAACAAATGGAACACCTCCCTGTCCCTATCAGGAAGCTCTTTTTTCCTCACCTCAGCACAGATGTGTTAGTAAAGGGTCTCACACACGGCTCTGCATAGAAAGTAAATTCCTGGGTGCTCATTGGCATATACAGAAATCTCACTTACAAGAAGCTTATTCAGTTCAGACAAGACAATTTTGCAATATTTTTCCTTGAAGGCTAAATGCCATTCCCCAGTATAATTCTGACATCTGAAATTAAAAGCCAGCACACATTACTTACTATCCAGGGTGAAACACTTTACTTTGCTAGTGAACATTCAATGTGTGCTAGTAATAGAACATGAAAGAGAACACCTTTAATGTTTCTTACATCAATAAACAATTTCAGGAGTTTCTCCTTGTTCCTCTGTCAAACACATCCAGGCACACACACATACAAAGCACATACCCTTCTAGTTCTTCTTCGGCTAAATTACTGGCTTGGACTTCATCAACACTGAACTGCCACTAGCACAGCTGTGCAGAAGAGAGCCCCTTCCTCACACACATCTACACTTAAGAATATCAGCACTGCTGGCACTTTCCACCATCATCTGTAAGAACAGAGTCCTGTCAGTGTGTTAACTGTGAGCATCATTTTCTCCAGTTCTACAAAGTACAGCTTTGTAAGCACAGTTGTATGCACACACGGAATGTTGCCACAACAGTATTTTCTGTATCATTGCCATATCACACCACTTAAACACTCCTAATGGAGAAATGACTTGTCACAATTTCTGAGGAAAGAAAAGACATTCTACATAGTGAAACTAATTGATCCCATGGAGTGTGTAAATACATCAGTGAGAAGAGAAAATATTTTCAGCTCACAATATAACATGCAATACATGTTATGAAAAGTAAAGCCAGTATCAGATAACATTCAAGGTTTATGCTCTTAAAGGCAGACACGTTAAGTCACCTGACAAGTGGAATCACTCTGCAATAATCCTCTTTCCTGTAATTAATAGTACTAGTCATGGCAACAGGAGGGATGCGCTGTTTTCACAACACAGATATGCTTTACATGCAGCATATGTCTGAACTGCTGCTATCAAACCACTAGTGAAGATACAAGCTGCACATCAGCAAACTAGCCTGTTCCTTTGGATAGCAAGTGGCACAATTTGTTAGTTGCTACAGGTGTTACAGTGCCAGTTACTTGCAGAGTGTTGGCAGATAAGTTTCTATTTAGTAAGACCTCAGGGGTAAGTAAGGCTCCTTTAGTAAGGATATACAAGACGGTCTCTCACTATTCAACTATACATAACCTATAAACTGGCACATTAATTCTATCTTGGTATGGTACTAATCATAAGAACTCAGTCCTAAGCAATTCATACTTCCACTTGAAAAAGCAGCTCAAAAGCATTTAGGAAAAAGAAAATAATCAAAATGTATTTACAAACTGCAGTTTCCATTATGTATAAACTGGCAGTGACCAGAAGATGCGTTGCTTTTACAGGCTCTCTATTCTAACAGACAGGCAGCAATTGCTTCCTGACACAGCCAACAGCCTGTAAATGCTGTGAAACACAGAAAACAAATGCACCCAGTGTACTTTGGTACCAATTTGTAACTGCACATAGGTGCTGATGTGTCTCGTAAGTCATTCCAGGAGTGACAGCCTCCCAGAGAAGCAAAAGCATGAGACTAAGGAAAGCAAGCCCTGATGAGTTGCCTTAAACCCAGCAGGATATATTTACCTGGATGAACTGTTTCAACTGTGCACCGTTATTCTGATGTCCATCAAGGTTCAGCACATTATCAGGAAATTCCATCACCATCTATACAAAAGAGAGAAGGAAAAAAATGCTTTCAGAAAACAAGCCCAAAAGAGCATTAATTTATTTCAGTTTCTTGGAGGAAGTAAGACAGAAATTATGCTAAACGGCAGTTCTGCCCACCTAACTATTGGAAGCTTGGGAAAGGAAAAAAGTATCAGTTTAAGACAGTGAATTTTTCAAAGTAACTTGAACTAACAGAATGCTCTAGAGGCAGTTTATAAATGGCAACTCCTCCATAGCTGTTCCAGAGAAGGCAAAAGTTGCTACAGGCATCATCAGCATTTATATTACATTACTACATGACTTGAGACCCCATTTCAGTTTAGAAACAACATATTGTACTTTAACAGGCTGAGATTCCAATTGATCCAACAGCCCAACTCAGTTTATAAAGCTATGAAAAAACCACACCAGCTTATGTGGTGTGAGTCAACTGAGTTGACTCCTTCAAAGGCTAATTTAAAACTATATTAACCTGAGAAGGTACTCCTTGGGATACTCTGTTTTCTATGACTGTAGCTGCAACTCCCAAGAGGCTCCCAGTAAAATGCTAAGCCTTCAGAACAATGTGATTACTTGTAAGTAATTAATAATATTTCTTTTCAAATTACTGTGCAACAAAGAGGGAAATTTCTAACACTCTTCAGTCACAAATCCAACTGAACAAGCATGGTGAAAAACGAAACCGACTAGATAAACGTGTGAAGACTGGTTTGGTTGATCTTCTTCATCCAACCTGAGAAATACAGAATTTATCAATACCAATGATGAAAGTTCACTTCAAAATCTGAAAGATAAAGTAAAAACTTTGGTTAATAACTCTAGCACCAATCAACACCAGACTAAGTTGGAGGGAGGAAAAAGGATGAATAGGACACCTTCCCTCAATTTTCTAGTAAAGATACAATTCTCTGCTGTCTCCATAACTGCTGACACTGCCCCCAGAGAATTCATACATCTACTTTTACAGGTACTAGACATTGCTCCAAAATAAACACCTATTCTCTGAGGCCTGGAAGCAAGGCAGTACTTTGCTCTCACATGCGCTAAATTGGAGCATTAGCACAGCTGCCTGATCTTTATGCAGAACAGTGTCAAAGCCAGCGCTAATCCTCACCTCTCACACATCTTTTCTCCAGGCTCCCTTGCTCCTGACCCATACACACCAAGAACCTGCCCAAGTTTTTGCTGCTGAATTACAGGTTTCCTACATTGATCATTTGATGTTTCTGTGGGGAACAAACTAATGCAAAAGTAAAAGCTCTATCTGCTAATAACAAAGAGAAGATACAAACCTGCATATTCCCCCCTCCCAATCTCCCATTATCAGACAATACCCTTAGGTATTTTGTACAACAGAGCAATATTACCAAAGACTAAATGAATTCATGTGTCTGATGATATTTTATTAAGTGGTTAAAAATCTGCCACCATCACATCCTGAACTGGAAGAAAAAATTCCATACCACCACACAGAATCCCAACCTGGTTTGTGTTGGAAGGGACCTTAAAGCTCATCCAGTTTGGAACACCTTCCATTTGAATAGGCTGCTCCAACCCCCATCCAACCTGGCCTTGAACACTGCCAGGGATGGTACATTCACAACTTCCTTACACCAAATGGAATGCCTTCTAGAAATCATAAAAGCTGCTTAAGAAATTAAAAGGGTTAAATATTTAACCCCCCCTTGAAGTTGTAGCTGAGCCACAAGACACAAAAAATTGTGGTAGTGAACAATTCATACAGAAAAGCATCATCACAATGAGCCTGAACAGCTTTCTATGCTACTATAAAGCAATGTCACACACTTCAGAGCATGACAGGCCATTCATTCACTAATTTTTTATCACTGATACACTGTTTCTAGATTTAAGACACAGATTAAGTCTTCCAGCTTCCCACTGTCTTCCAGCAATCCCATTATCCTTAAAATCTGAGTTTTAAAAGTCGCCAGCAGATCTGTTACTGAACACCATTTCTGTAAAGATAATGCTGCAGATGTAGAATTAAGTGTCAAAGACAACTGCATGTCTCACAACAGCTCCCAAAGAATTCATACACAACTGAGATGAGGAAGGTGAGAGTTCATTCACTTGTTTTGGCAAATTCATTTAATTAAAGCCTCCAGAAGCCACCTACAAATCCCAGTACTTTGTTATAACAGTAACAGAATGAACAAGGGGAAAAAAAAAAGGACCTGAGATAAGTCATGCTGAGGATGACTTGCACTTCACCCAGAAGGAAACAAATCTGATTTGGAGCTATAGGAACCTCTCCAATCATGAGGATGGTTTGCCTCTGGCATAAAAAGTAGAAGGACGGCAACAACACGGTGCAATATGAACAAAGTTTGGGCCTGGTGTTAAATTCTGGAGTTAAATCACAAATGGAATTTTAGGTCAGTTGAAGTCATCTGCTTGATACCTGGTACAGTCGAATCTTCACTCAACCTATTAAACACAGCAAAGGTAACAAGAGCATGGTAAGTTGCCCACTTGACACGATCTAATCAGTAATTTTCGCTAGGGAGTCTGAGGGTAGGGGAAGAGAGTGAGAAATCCAAGATCTTAAAATTACCTGGGAATGGAGGGGCAAAATAACTCACAAGGCACAACCAAGGACTGACACCTTCCCCCCCAAAAAAATAATTACACACAATTATTGAATCAACCAGGTTGGAAAACACATTTAAGATCATCAAGTCCGACCTTTTCCCCCGCACTGCGATGTCCAGCACTAAGCCATGACATTATTCTTATACAGCGCTGGGTTTCCCAGGTAACCAACCACTCTAGGAGAACTAGATATTGCTTTGGACTATGTAAGGGAAAACGATGCCTAATGTATAAGCACAATTAACCAGAGCTGACACACCATGCAAAGTCAAACCCACTGATGATATTTGGTATATTAATAATATGTCATCATTTAAAACGATCAAAACTAAAATACTGCAAAGACCTTTCCTTCAAATGTAGCAAAACCAGATGGGATTGAGACAGATAATCCTTAACAGTGGGATAGAGGGTTAAGAGACCCTCTGAAGATACTCAATTGTTTTGTTCTGGAAGGTGGAAGAAATTACACTAGGAGGTTGACAGAGTTAGCTGATGCAAGTCAGGCATTCTCCTGTGCTAAACCCTGAGATCAGGAATTCAAAGCACGTAAATTTTACACTATTTAAAGTAACAGCATTTACTGTCACACCACTGACAGCAACAGAAATCAAACGCAGAAATCAAGATACCCAATTACACTAAGCACAATTTTAGTTTGTACCCAACTCCTTCACACCCTAAGAATCAAAGCAAACAACAACGGGCTACTCAGGTATTTTTCCTCCCCCATTTGCTGTGTTCACCTAGGATGCAATTTCTGAGCCTACCTCTAAACACATGAGGAGGAGACACTAGAGAGCCTCCAAGCTCCATTCCACTCATTTTTCCACTGAATCTTCTGGAAATGGCAAACCCCCCATGTTTTCAATTCAGAACACCACACTGAAACAGACACTCTCAGATTTGTTACTGAACACATAGCAGCACATTATTATTGACTCAATAACCCTCACCTGATGCCAACAAAACCACTTTTAGCCTTTTCTTGCCTATCTGGCATCATATTCATTACCTCGTTGTAAACCTGGGGTTTAACCTTAACATGGCTCCCTTCCTGATTAACTGAAAAACGGCTTTGCTCCACGTTTGGGCTTGGACACTGATACTCACTTGTCACTTGAAAACAAGTTCTGCACAGGCCCCAGCACAGCAATAACTTTCTCATTAAGCGGTTTGCATGTTTTTAGCGCTGGGAATCAGATAAAAAAGTTGCCACATTAAGCGCTGTTAACCCGAAGTGCTGCAAAGTCCCGAAGATTAACGCTTCAGGAGCAAAGGAGGAGCCTGGGAGGCCCGTCCAGAGGAAAGGCCTCGCCTGGACATTGCAACACACCGCCAGCGGGAGGTGCGGGGAGCACCCCGCGCTCCGCAGGCACTCACCGTGAGGGTGTCATCGATGTAGAGAGGGATCTGCCTCTTCTCGAAGGGGAATTCTTCCTCCCCGTCTCTGCACACCGCCACCAACCGCGCCATCGCTGCCGCCGCTTCCTCCCCGCTCCAGCCTGCGAGCAGCCAAACCCCGAGGAGGTAAATACCCGCCGCGCTTCCCCGGCACACTTTCACCACCCCGGGAACAAGCCTGCGTTACCCCATCGCCTGATTCACCACGCTGGGCGCCGGCCCCGCCGCCCAGCCCACGCCGCTTCGGCCTTGGGAGGGACTCAGAACTGTCACGGACCGGGAACGGGAGAGGTGGGGAGGCTGGGAAATGCGACATAACATGGAAGAAAGGGAGGGGACGGCGGGGAGGAGCGCGCCCGGCCCTGGGCTGGGCACAACCGGGGGAGGAAGGCCGGAGGGATGGAGCCCACCGCGCTGCGGGCCGGCCCACATAGGCCGCCGGGGACCCGCCCAGCCCCGAGCGCGGTTTGCGGCTCTCCGCCACCCCTGTCCCGCCTCACGGTGGCTGCGGAGGGTGAGGAGCAGCGGCTGTCCGAGGGGGCGCCTCCACCTGCGAGGCTGGTCGCCTCTGCCCCCGGGCTACCCGCTGCCGGGCCGCGCCCGAGCCCGCGGGGAGGGAGCCCGCGGCCCTCCCGCTCCCCGGCACGGCCCGTGGGCTACTACGTCCTGCAGGCTGGAGATAAGGGCGAGCCGCGGGGCTGCAGCCCGGGCGCCGCGGCGGGCATACCCGGCCCTTCCCTCCCTGTCCCTCGCACTGCCTTCAGCCGGGGTGGCGAGGGCGTGGAGGCAGCCGGTGGGCCCCCGCCTTCCCTCTCCTCCCGCCTTCTCTCTCAGCCCCGTCGGGGCCATTACCCTGCCCCACGGCCCACCGCCCCTTCGCTCCCCTCGGGCTTTTACCGGCTCCTCCGCCGCCCAGGCTTTCTGACAGGCGGGCGGACACCGCGGGCACTGTCACAGAGCCGCCTCCTTCCTCTCCCCCTCCCCGGGCCCTCCCCACAGGCGGTGGCCCCGGGCTGCCCCGCCCTCTTCTCGCGAGACACCGCAGCACGGCCGCTCTCCCCTTCGCTCCCGGCCCCTTCGTTCCCGGCCCCTTCCCGCGGGCTCGGAGCCTGCGGCTCTGCCACGGAGGACATCGGGCTGCGGACGGGAGCGCTCCTCGGGCCTCTCCCTGCTGTGGGGCGGCCGTTGCAGTCGCGCTCTCGCCCCTGGGCGCCTCGCTGTGCCCGGGCCCTCGCCGTGTCCGCGGTGCGGTGGACGGAGCCGGGCCCCGTGGGCTGCGGGCGGTGGGAGAGAAGGGGAACGGGTGGGGTTGAACCCCGGGCGGGCGCCCGTCGCAATCTCGAGTGGGACAGGGCCGGAGGGTGCCAGGCCCGCGTGTGGAATCTCCTCCGTGCTGGTTTTGCTGCAGATGCAGCCGAGCGCAGGCCGACTGGGAGTGTAAACTGACCGGAATGCACCCCGACACAGCCCTGACTTCGCTGCCCTGATCACATGGCAGCCTTTAGTTGCACTTACGGTCTCTTAAGGCTGCTGGCTTCTGCAACACCCTAGTGCAACCATTGGGCAACCCATAGCCTTTCTTGAGCTATTAAATACTACACTTGATCTGTTCATTCTTGTTATTTATGTATATCGATACTAAAGTCCTCACAAGAAAATGCAGGGGAGGCAATAGGGAGCAGTATTCTTTTCCCCTTATTTCTGCACCAGAAACATCTTTAATGGAGGAGTTAATTTACTTGAACTCATCATGCAGCACCTCTGACAGAACCACTACGCAGAGCCACACCACTGCACAGTTTGCTGTTCATGGTTTTGTTCAGCAAAATGGAAAGCTGGGGTTTATAGCAAGGGGTGGTTCCTCCCATCAGGGCATGGTGAGGGCACCGAGCTGTGATGAGCACCCCTTGTCTTAACAGGGTGCATTGAGCGTGCAGGCTCCTGTGTCACTCTTGCCCTTCCACTCCCAGAGTGTAGCTGGATCACATCCACACATGCCACAGATGTATTCTCAGGGTACACACTGGTAAACTACCATTACATTTCATGTAGGTTTTACCCACGGTTGCTACAAGATGCAGGTTGCCTGTTATCTACAAAAGCAGTATGCCGCAGCCAGCCCCTTCCTGCCATTCATTTGCATGCCCTCTCTCCTGGAAGAAATACCTGTGCTTTAGGACATAGCAGCTTTGAAATAGGATGCTGCCTGAGGTCTTTCTTGTAACACTGGACTTCAAAAGAGACGCTGCTGGGTTGGATAGGAAGGCTGCTACCGAGCTGACCCTTAAAAACAGTGAAATTTGGTAAGAGTGTATAACAAATAAGGTTAAGGATAGATGTCATCAGCTCTACTCTCCTGCCATACTTTTTCTATCCTGCAGCTGTACACAAAATCAGGTGGTGGAATTATGGTAGCAAAGACGAAACAATTTGTTTTCCCAGTTCTCTGCTTTCTTGTTATTACTAAAGTCGGTGCCATGCTATAGTTGAACCATTTTATTTTTGCTGATTGAAATATCTTAAACTTGTACCAATTATCTAACAGCTAAATAAAAGTTAATGATTTTTTTAAATGTGTCTTTGATCTGTACAATACATCTTTGATCTTCCTCGTCTAAACACACCCCAAAGCCAAATGAAATGCAGTGTTCTTGTTCCCACCAACCACTGAGCTAACAGCTATCAAGGTGCATGTGGAGAAAGTGTCTACAGCAGTATCACAGCATTAACTTCTCTCACATCTCTCCAAATCCATTACAGTGCTGTTTGCTCATACAGACTTGGTGATCAAAGAATGTGTGCTTGTGTTTCTTGGTTCTTTCAGAAGCATGGTTAATCATCTGTATCTACTCATAGTTTAAACAGCATTAATAACTATGATTGCTTCAGGGCAGAGCTTGACACATTTGTTATGGACAATAAGCAATGAGAATTAATTGCCTCTCATTAAGTGAGTGGTGAACAACTTCATCCAGCTTTAAAAGCAGTAGACAGCCTTATGATGAGGTATTGTGGAACTGCACAGGTTGTCCCACTCTTCTGGTCACCTGTGCACCACAGTCCCCTCAGTTTGGGGTGGCAAACAACAGCTCCAGTCCTGGAGCAGGCGCCCACCACCCTGCTGTGTGTGTGGAGCCAACAGGGCTCGGTGCAGACACTGCAGACCTCCCACATCATCTCTGCTTCACGAAATGGAGTTGGTATCTAGTCTGCTGCTTGTCCAGACACAACTCTGCTTTGTCATCCAATTAATGCCTTCTTTCTGAATCACACTGATAGACTTGTGCTCACAGGCAGAACTCACTGCAGGTCCTGGGCTTCAAATACTTCAAAAATTAATATCCATGAGTAATTCTGCA
Organism: Psilopsiagon aurifrons; assembly: GCA_025447955.1. Lineage (NCBI taxonomy): Eukaryota > Metazoa > Chordata > Aves > Psittaciformes > Psittacidae > Psilopsiagon > Psilopsiagon aurifrons. The sequence continues at coordinate 54,029 of JAOEHY010026194.1, forward strand.
GGAGTGCATCGTGCCATTCAGCTCACACTGGAGACCCTTCTTCCCTAGCACGGCTAGGAAATGTTTAAAATCAGTAAGAACACAAGTTACCAGAAAATTGCTATAAACCGTGACAGCTGTTTATAAGACATTGTTGGCAACTGATTGCATTTGTCCCCAGGATAATACAGGCTGGTTTTCTTTCATTCTGAAGACTATATGGCTATAATTTGGAAGTAAACAAGCATGAAATCAGCAGGGCCACAGCCTGTAAACCTCAGACTTAACCTTTCCATTGGCCAGAGAACCTCATAAATTTCAGATTATTCCACAGGACGTCTGCTTTAAGGAATCTGATTTAGAAGCTTCATCTCTATGGGTTTTATGATTCATCACGTTCAATTGACAAGTAGAAATACAAAATACAGCCCCATGTGCACTGCTTGGAACTCCACTGGCATTACACAGCACCAATTACCACTTGTATTCTACTTCTTAAGTATCTGTATCTCCCATTAAATTCCTCACAATCTTTAAATGTATTTCTCTTACCAACAACTTAACGAGGTCAGGAGGAACTGTCACTTTGGAAAGTGAACAAAGAGGGTGCTGTGACAGAAACTGAGCACATTTGCTGGTACCCTGCCCCACTGCATCACGCTGCTTTCCATTTGCATACTGTGTTTGCTAATATAAATTAATACAGAATGTTCCCACTTGAAGACATCTCAGCTGTCAAGGCACAGTACTAAATGAGCTGCTGTTTAAAAGGATTTTATAGACAAGTAGGTGGGCCTTTGAGTACTTGAAAAGTAGAGCTGAAGACCACAGTTTACAATGTTCCTAAAGATGAGCTGTCACAACATGCTGGTACGCAGGCTGGGGTGAAGTAGTTTGGATCTTTGTACTTTCTTACAAAAGGCTGTGCTGCTCTTATTATCAAATTCCAACAACTGCTCTATGAATTCATCCACAGTTGAGTTTATCCTTTGGAGTATCACACTTTATCTGAGGTCTTTGTTTATATGCATCAGTGAGTATGAAAACAAAGTTCAGCTTTACTTCCAAGGCGCACTTCGATTTCACTATAGGATAAACATTACAGATACAATTACTGCTATCAAAGTCAAGCATATGCATAGATCTTTGCAGGACTGGGGCCAAAACATTTTTAAGTATCCACTTACTAACTACATTTTATATAAAGAATAGCTGTTAGTTATGCTAGGGCCTCAACTAGGTAAATCCTGACAAAGGTAAGTCTCTACAGGTACACATTTTTCTTCTTTTCATCTCATTTCTACTCCTTGCTATCTCATTCCACCAGCACTTCACTGTTCACTACCTGTAAATGCAATGTTACTCTTCTGCATGAGTTCCTACATGAGCAGCAGCAGTATTTGACAAACAATCTCAAAGCCTAGGTGGTCAGGAAAATGTGTACCAGCTCCAGCACTGACTGCATGTGTTTGGTAAAACAAACCATTAAAAACCAATCAATGCTGAATCACAAAAAGCTGTACTAAATTATAACTTACTGCAATAAGTACACAAAAAGTACCAATTTTTCCCTTTAAATACCATCCTCCAACTACAGCAAACAAAGTTTAGTTAGTCCATGGAAGACAGCGGAATCACCAAAACTTGAACGCTATATTTTTGGCATGCATTATATACATAACTAAACAGTTAAAAAACATATACAGGTGTAGTATACACAATGTAAACACCGTCTTGCTGTGGATTGTATCTATAAGAATATTCACAGCACCAGTCATAACATTCGCTAGCAAGAAGAACAGTAACTGATTTTTATTAATAGCACTGATCAGGCACATGTGCTTGCCACCCCTTCTGACAGGCACAGCCTCCAGTTCATGCTTTTTATTGGTACTGGGGGGCTGTACAACATCCCAGCAACAGGGCACGCTGGACCCTCTCACAAGCAGCTTCGTGAACACCAGTGCAAGATCAGTCACCACGAAGCAGCTAAAGAACATCAGGCAGTGAGCAACCACCCATATGCAGTAGGACAGATTGGCCATCCTACGGGACACGGGCTCCACGTACACTTGTGAGATGTGAAGACAGAGGAAGAGCGCAAGAACTGTGAGCAGTAAGAGGCGCACTGCCTCAGCCCAGCCTCTCACCGAGCTCCTCCGTTTCAGCAGCCATAGCCCCACCTGGACACTCGCCATGTATATAGCTAAATACCCAAAAAAAGAGAGCAGCCCTTCCCTGTTGGCATTTAAAAAGCCGACTCTCGTGTCTCTGCCATTGCTGCCGTGCAAGATGAATATCTTCAGAGAGGTAGTGTTCAGAATAAGCTGATAAAGCACAGCGAGATTTACAGCAACAATCCAAGAGCCATTTTTTGGGAATACAGACAAAACCAGAGATGCTGCAAGCCTCACAAACGCTAAGGTAAAGAAAAAATTCCAGTGCACTCCATACTCTGAAGTATGTTCATGGTAGTCTATAGATTTAACACTGAGCAGTCGCCCAATGCCAAGGAAAATCAGCGGCCAAATGGATGAGAACTGCTTGGCCACACTGGAAAACTTTGGTTGTGTGACAGAAGACTTTTGTCTAACTTCAGGACAAACAAGAGCATTCCCAAAAACAAAAGCTCCAACCCCAAAATCCATAATTCCTGTTCCATAGGTCTCGGTTTTGGCATATCGCCGCGGATACTGCGGGAAATCCACTGCTAGAATGCTGATTGATGTCAACACGTTGATATAAACGCGGAAGATGGTTATTGCTGGAATGTATTCTGGATCCAAGGACATTTTCTGGAAGTGTTTCACCATTTGCCTAAAAGCCACCCTGGGCTCCTGCTTTCTTTTGCTGTATATTTTGGAAAATATTCCGGCACAGAAGGCTGCAATGATAATTGGTATGAAAAAGATGATTGGCGACAAGACTGTGCAGGAGAACAGGAGAGGAGACACCAGCACAAGGAAGTCCAGCAGCAGGCTGTATGTTCTGGAACTCAGAGGTTTCCCGTAGTGCAGGCAATACAAAATCAAGAGGAGTCCTCTGCTGAGCAGGCAGAGTGGGGCTAGAGACAAACCTATAGAAATTTCCAGCAGGCTGGTTCCGTTCAAGTCACTGATAAAGGCTTCTTTCAGATGCTTTTGGGACATTCTTCTTTCTTTTCCTGACAACACAAGCAGAAACCTGAATTAGTTTTGTCAAGCAGGGAGCTTAGAACTTCATCAAAACGCACTTTATATTCTGGTTCATTAAAACAAGCACTGACTGCACAAGTCATCTGGTTTCCAGTTCTTCAGTTTGAATAACAAGGCAAAGAAAAAAGGCTGGGGCTTAACTGTGGCTGGTGACTCCGAGCAGACACACAGGCACCTGCAAAGCCCAGCAATACAGGATCCTTCACATGGTTTTGCTGAAGATCTCTAAATACCAAATGCTCCGCTGGACTGCGGATACTCCTCCTGTACGTCCTGCTCTGTAGAACAGTCATGTTCTGCATAGTGTAAATGGAACAGGGATGTAACAACGTGACCCCAGTGAAGCTCCTGCTCCTGGCCTGCAGTGGGTGACAACGGCAGCAGCTAAAATCCCGCTTGTGACAGAAGTCCCTTTACAAAGGCACAGCCCCGCTGCGAGCCGAAGCCGGGCTCCTCCGTTCCTCGAGAACGGACGTTCAGTGCCAGAAGCGCTCCTTAGGAAGCCAGCTCCGCCGGGCTCTCCGCGAGTTTCCCCGGCTCCACCCGGCCCCGGTGGCTCACCGGGACAGCGGGCGTCGGGGGCAGCAAACCCGCGCCTCCCTCGGCACCGGCCGAAGCGACGAAGCAGCCCCGGGTTACCGCGGCGCCACCGACCGCCCCCCGCCCGGCCCGGCCCGTCTGCCGGCAGCGGGGGCAGCTCAGGGGCGCGCCAGCCTTCTCTGTCCCGGCAATAGCGGACCGGGGGGCTTTCTGCCACGGCCTGGAGCGGGAAACGTCGGACACGAACAGAGTGAAGAATAAATGAGTACCTCTCCACTCGTACAGTCTGTAAATGACGTGTGTGCATAAACAATGCAACGGTCTTGAAGGCCTCCCTGGATAATCCCCTATATTGGGTACACAGTTTTTTAGCGCACGTACGGCACTAAAGTGCAGGTACTGTGTTTCAAAATGACTTCTCTCCATTTTCACTGATATTTGAAGCCTTCATGTTAAACAAACATGCACAACTGCACCACACCCCTCTCTTCAACTGACAAACAGTGAAAATGGCTCAAGGCCCTGTATGTAAGTGGGGAAAGCACACACAATTCAGACCAGGCTCCTGCCGTAACACTGCTTTGCGGCTCTTCTATTTACCACTTGACAGTAACAAAAAAGTAATAACCAGTAAGGGGCATGGGCACAACTCCTACAGCTAAGGGAACTTTCTTGACTTCATTGTGGCTGTTGGAAAGAAAATACCCTCTTACAACAGCCGGAACTCATAGATTGCAGAGTCTTGTAGCAATAACAGAGTAATTAAAAAAAAAAAAAAAAAAACCCAAAATAAAAAATAAACGTTGCAAAATAATTTTAGAAACACCACTTCCAATCACAGTCAACAGTACCAATAATAGGTTAACAGCATCCAACTGCATTTGGTTATAGTCAATTACGTACAGTTTTCAAATACCCAGAAGCCAAACTTACATTAACCAGGCCACACTGCGACAATGTTTGATTGAGTTCAATGCATCAGAAACTGAAACAATGCTCACTCGGGCAACTGCTTGCAATCAAAGAAACTTCAAATTGATAATTACAAAAAGTAAAAAAAGAGTCAACAAATTTAAAATTTATAGCATCATTACCTTCCATTTTTTAAGTTTTAAGCTGTACATGAACTATTTTTTCTCCAGAAGTGAAGGCTAACATTTTTCATTCTATGCAAGAACAGCCATCCCTGTGTATTCAATTGTTTTTAGGACATGTAACTTTTACGAAAACAGTAAGGCCCAGGTTCATCCCACCTAATTCAGGGGGCTGAGCAAAACAGAGTGAAGAAAAGGGTATTTCTGTTACTTGATTGCTTCAGTAGGGCTTAATTCTAAATACTTAATAATACTTCTTAATACTAAACACATCTAGACTATCACTGCTGCAGAGCAAATGCTATTGTCAGAACAGGTAAGTTAGTTAGCATCCTGTGGGAGAAATTGAGACAAAGCAACCAAACTTGCTGATACTGACTCAAGAAGCGTTGAATTTCAATAAATAACCCAGACCAAACCAAAACAAACACTTGGCCTTTTAGATCTGCTTGCAGGCTTATTGCAGAGCTTGTCTATAGCAATAAGAGAAGAGGGAAGGAGGAAAGGAGAAAGCGTTATTTTTAGTACACAGTACTAAAAATTTTTTTAGTACACAGTACTAAAAATACATAGCACAACAGTAAATTTAGCAGAATACAGCAATAACAAAGAATAAACAGGTGGTTAAAATGGAAAAAAAAGAAACAGGACATTGCTTTTGATGAGGATAAAGGTCTCAAATTTCTCTCTATATTGTTTTGTTTTGTTTTCTGGTTCTTCAAAGGGTACCCAGATCCTAAAGGCTTCTGCAGCTGTGGAAACAGCTAACGCTAAGATGTAGTTTCCATTTTAATTACCCTCTATAGCAACTTTTACAATTCAGTGCTTTCCCACCGCGAATGTATAACTTAGATAATTTAGACTGCATCTTTTTCAGCAAAGTATAAAATAAACCCCCAGGACAGCTAGAAGCTCTCTGTTCTCTAGGTCATAGCCCTATTGAATCATATTTACCTTTTCCCAAACTTTTAAACAAACAGTTGAGCTTTGATCATAAAATAGAGTGACACAAGTAAGAAGCGGCTGTAATGCATCTCTAATAGGGTGTAGAGCAACTGACAGTTTCTAGGCTTTGGTACAAGAAAGCACAGTAATAATTCACAAGTATTCTCACTGACTTTGCATAAGCATTAAAAATATATGAGTGGTAAAGCTTTACCCAATTAGATGTTTAAGTATTCCAGGTAGCCAGCTTGGATTTTTCTTTTTTGATTGTTTTCAAGGGAAAAATACAGCTAGAGGGAAAGGGAGAAGGAAAGAAGTTCCATCTTTGCAAGCAATCATAAAGGACATGCCATTGGACCACAGCTAGCATTTAACTACAGTCTGCTTCTGCCAAATCCATAGAGACTTTTAAAGCACGACTATGGGCTGCCAAGTGTGCTCCATCATTGCACCTCCATTATGTGCTTTTAACACTATCACAGAACTTAAGAGTAACTGGATTAAAAATAATAAAATACTAAATTAAAAATGCATTCACATCCATTGAGAATTCTATTTAGAATTATTTTAATATTGCTAAATCACAAAATGCATTTGGAAGTGCAAATGTAAATGTATATTGCTGTATGCTACAACATCTTATTTGTTGTTCTGGGGCTAAATTAACCTTTTGTTTTTGAGAATATATTTCTCAATTAAAAAACACCAGGAGAGAACATAAGTTGTGCATAAACCATAGCTGAATTTACAAATAACCTTTCTACTCCTGGATCTGCAGAGTTAAACTTCAGAGGCTGATCCAACATGCAGTGTTAGCAAAACTCCTTAGGGAGCTTTCTACCAGCTCAGAAATGCAGGAGCTCAGTGCCCTCAGGCCCTTCCACCCTCTGCACTCCTTTGACACCAGAGAAAGACTCAGGAGTAGACAGCCTGAAAAAGTACCACTCCAGGATAACAGGAGGTGCAGGAAAAGTGGACTACAAGCACTTACTTCACATCTTTGATAAAACTTGTCTGGAAGAGGAAGAAATGCCTGTGCTTCTTACAACCTCATCATAACTTAAGTGTGCTGTAATTGCATAAGAATGATAGTCTAAGCGTGGTTAAGTCTCAGGTTTAGTTTTTGTATTAGTGTATACCAATCTTCTGAGAAAGTCTGCATCCCAGACCCATTCAGATTTGTGGCCATGGGGAAGCAAGGGGTTCTCTGTATTGGAGGTTTAGGTAGGATCTATCACAGATGCCTGCTTAAAAAGAAAAAGAAAAAAAATCCAGTGATGTGGCCCCTTGCTCCCTCTTAGAGGACTCACTGAGGCTTTAATTCAGGGCAACTGACTTTATTTCCCCTCTGTTTTAAGTAGCAACACCCAAGCCTGAACACAGTTTCCTAACAAGTTATACACACTGACAACAGTCATCGTGGACAGTTACACGGCTGGGCTTGAGTGTGCACTGAGAGAGAGTGGATTTGATGTTGCAGAGACCATGCTGCACAGTTGAAAAATGAGCTCAATAGTACAGGACAAACTAGAATTTCTCTGTCTCCTTTATCCCTGAATGCAGGGGACCTTCATTTTAGAAGATTTAAGAGCATGCTAAGATTGAAAGACTTTGTGGAAAAAAGTTTAAATGCACCAGAAATTAAGCAAAACAACATAAGTTAAATTATCCTGTATGGGCTCCATGTTGCATATGGCAATCTCACAGTAACAGAAGGTGCTCTTGACAGACCATGAAACTCACTTTCAGCAATACAAAAGAACACGAATAAATGATGTACAATCAAAATCAGGAAATGTGGTGCTTCAGTTGTGGACTTCACCCTCTACCCATTGTATGTGATATATGTAGTCTCAGCCAAATGGCAGCATATGAATCGAAAATATCAGAATTACCCAGCTCCTGTCACTGAAGCCTCCCCACAATTAAGCTTAGAGGCTTTGTAGGTGGATAAGAATAATTTCTAACTTCTTCTGTAATGGATTAAGATATATTTAATTAGATTCTACCCATTAAAAAAATCATAAAGAGAATAAATGCTTTGAAACAACTATGTAAATGAATAGTCTATACACATTGAAGAAAAATTCAAGTAATTTCCTGTCAATACAATTTCTGTATTAGTGGGTTTGCATTCAGAACTCTGATGTTCTTATGCCAAATGCTTACGCATTCACAACTAGCTTTCTTTTCAAAACTATTACACACTATCACTGTACACAGTCCTGCTTTTCTTTGGCGTAATATGGACAGAGTGCCAATGTTTGATGTAAGGTGCTTCTGTTTAGTGATGTCATCATCTATTCTCAGCCAACTGTGCAAAATGATTAGGTCACTTGCATCCCTTTTCATACCATCACACACAATTGCCTCAGTTCTGAGAGATGGAGATATGCCATGATATCTTCATTGTGTGTGTGCACTAGCCACTAACTACTATGCATTTATTTCTTAAGGGTTTTTTTCAGTTATTCATTAAATGGTAAATATAGTGCAAGAACATCATCACCCAAGAAGCCTTCAGTGCCCCAGATTTTATTAAAGCATTCCATGAATGATATATAGCACCAGTTGTGTCCCTTATGAACTATATTTCCACATTCTTTTTCACTAGCAGAGCGTTGTGAAATGCTTAGTATATGCATACATTTTAAACTGGGTAAACCAGAAAGGGAATATCTAAAGAAGAAAAATGCTAGTAATTATAATTTGGCATAAAAAGTATATACCTACTACTTGTTCAGAGGGCTATATTTCTGCAATACTTCAGGTTTTAGTCTAATCATATGTAAGATGTTGGCTTTTGCCTTCTTTCACTTTCATATTTAAACTGTTAATTATAAGATACTGCTCTTCTCACCTCACCCCCCAACAGAATCACAATTTAGATGGGAAGGGGCCTCTGGAGGTCATCGAGTCCAACCTCCTTCTACTCAATGCAAGCTAGCTTCAAAGCTTGATTAGGTCACAGATGCTAAGCCCACAGTCTCCAGTCTGCTTGTTCCATTGCTTGGCCACTCACTGTGACAAAGATTTTGTTTACACCCAGTGAAAAGATACCTTGCTGCTACTTGTGACTGTTGCCTTTTGTCCTTTTGTTGTGCAACTGTGACAAGAGTCTAGTTGCCCCTATAACCCTTATGAGATACCCCAGATAGTAATTAGATGCCTTCTTAGTCTTCTCTTCCCCAGGCCAGATAAACAGCTCCCTCATTCTCTCTGTGTACATCTTGTGTTTCAGTCCCTTAACCCTATTAATGGCCCTTCATAGAACTCTCTGCAGTTGGTCAACCTCTTCAGTACTGTGAAGGCTGAAATTTGGCACAGTACTTCAGATACAGACTCACAAGTACTGAAGAGAGGGTAATAATGACTGCCATCCACCTCCTCACTACACTTGTCCTAAAGTACCCTAGTACATGGTTAGTCTTCGCTGCTGGAAGGGTGCTCTACTGAGTTAGTATGTCTAAGCCTGTTCACTTCTGCTGTTTGAGTCTCTCTTGTGAAACCTTACAAAACTCTATTATTGCCTTTGCTACTGCACTTCTCTTTCTACAAGCTGTATAATCTGGCCTTAAAAGGGAGTGGATTCATTTGAATAGTCCAGGCTGCAAAGTTAGGTGTACCGGAACAGAAATAAGCAGAGTAAAATTTTGGCTTAATACGAAGAACAGCAAGAGAAACAGGTGAGAGGTTATATAAGAGTCTCCCAAGGGAACAAGTGGCAGAGTTATGGCTTGCTGCACTCACAACCTAGAGAGGATAAGGCTGTATTAAGAATTTTTTATGCAGCACAGTTTTGTATTAAATGTGTAATTCTTTAAAATGATAACAAGTTTGCAACAGCTTGTATTTGCTCTATTCTCTTCTAGACCCTCGGAACTACAAAATAAGTGAGAAACATTTAATCAGCTTTTAAAACTAATTCCAAACAGAAACTAAATGGGAGGAAGTGACTAGTAAGAGGATTTCTTCTCAAATGTTTTTTTTCTCAAATTTTGCTGTTTGGCAAGGAAATGCAACTGGAAGTGACTGCATCAAAGTGTCATAAGACTTCTTCCCAACTATCCAAAGGATGCCTCCTTTATCAACTATTTCCAGTATTAAAGGTTTTTTTTCTAAGGTACAGGAGATTCATCTTCAAAATCAATGGTTTGCTCTCTAGGGCAATATATTGAAGTGCTATATTTTATAAAGCTCATTAACCAATTAAGGGTAATGTTATGCTTAATCCAGCAGTGAAAGTTTGACTAATACAAGAAGAATACTGCCCCTGATCTCAGACTGGGACACACCAGAAATACATTTTGAGCCAAGAATAACTTTCTATGGCCATATCACAGATCAACATTCACACATACGTATGAAATGCTAATCCCAGGAGCAAATCCTCACATTGAAGAACTCATTTCATGTCTGTACCATGTTACCCAATTATCTCACCTGTAGTGCTGTCATCCTCATAATTGTTAATAATTTCTTAAAACATTTCTGCTATCTAATCAGACGTTAATGGAATGGAAAGAATTTCTTTGTGGAATGAAATGAGAGTCATAGCAAAGTGAGCCAGGGAAGATTTTCTGTCTGTTTGACCTTCTGGATAGCTGTAAGTCTCCATCCCTCTTCTATGTAAATCAGTCAAAAAGAACTTCTGTCTGAGTACTGAGTTTCAAAAAGACAGTGATACCTTGGAACCCCTTTATACCACAAGAAGAGTTTTTCAATGGTGATAACAGTCTTTGCTTCTCGCTCTAGATCTGAGCTACTGAGTTTTAAAAGCCATATATAAATGGAATCAGCTCTCATTCTTTAAAGCATTATAAATGCTCTCCCTGACTTTTGAGGCTTATAAAAATCACCCAATGTATTAAAAGCTTAGTAGCTTTATATGTAGAAGGATACAAATGTAGACCAAATTTTAGAAGCTGAAATATTGGTCAAAGAATGCATAAATTCTACAGGAGCAATAACATAAATAGACGTACCATTACTGCTCTGAGCAACTTACTTATCCTGGTGCTGTAAAAAGATCACAAGGACAAGTCTTGAACATAGATCTCTAATTACAAGAACTGGAAGATGTATGGTAGGGTTAGTGAGGGGAAGAGAAGCAAAGTGGATTTTCACTCCTTTTTCACAGTCACCAAAGACTACTATTATCGGTCTCTGACTCAATGCTTATTTTCAGGAACAGCAGCCAACAGACATATTCTGATCTATAGGGTGTCAAACTAACAGAGCAGGATTAAATAGTAGAATCAAGGGCAGCTTAATCTCACCATCATTAATCTTTGAGAAACAGTCTTATTAACTACAACTTATTCATCTACACCTCTGTCCCATATTTAGCTAGATAGAAAAGCAAAAGACCCCAATTACGGTTTAAGAGCTTGATATAAATCCTACTGAAACTGCTGGGGAAAAGCTTCCATTGACTCATCTGGACTTCAATTCAGGTGATAACTCCAGAAGAAAAAGTCCACAGAATTAGCTGCAACATGCTTGTCATTCTTAGAAAGATGAAGGCATATAAGTTAAAGTAGCTGAAACAAAGTGCTGAAACAAAGCAGCACTGAATGAAACACCTATCACTTTAATACTTTTTCCACTAGGTTGTTTAAAGATTGTACTGGTTTGCATTACAGTCCTCCCCGGCCTAAGGCTGCAGTACAATTCATTTATTTTGAATAGTGTGATTCTGCACTGTAGCAGCACTGTGGCTTTAACTATTAAAGATCTAAATTAAAGGTCTGAAAACTCTGATATATTCTACACATTCTCTAATTTTGAACCATCCATACATTTTTTGAAAGAGAAAGCTTTTCCAGCAAGGTAAGGTCTTGTGCCTCGTACAACCATTTACACCAGTTTAATGACATAATTTAGTTACACTAGAACAGATAAGCTTGCAAAGAATGCACTTTTGCAACACAAACTTAAGTTCTGTGGGTTAGATTGGATTATATCACCAAAAGAGCTCTACTGGCCAAACACAGCTTATTTATTTTAGTGGTTTACTTCAGCATGTATTTCAGTGGTTTACTTCAGCATGCCCAGGCAAATCTAGTACCACTTCTTTGTTTCCCCATTGAGCCAAGGCCTTAGATCATATGCAGAAAGAACATTACCAGGGCTGGTTCTGATGGATATCTTTCTGCCACTGAAACACATTCTATAAATTCTAGCAAAACTGTGTAGCTGGGGGATAACAGTAATTGCAGAAACTGCAGATGAATGTGCACAAGCGATCCATACTAGCAAATGCATACAAGTGATTCCAAGTCTAAGAAGTGTGGAAGAGAGTTTGCATGTTTCACTGCAGATAGTTTGATGAGACTTTCCTAAATTATGTTTGTTAGTAATAGCTACCAAAAATGATTCTGCCACTATTAAAAAAACATGAAAGCACATATTTCTTGCACATATTTACAGTTTTTATAGATAGCGTGGGACATAGTAGCTCCAGGACCTGTCAAAGTATCACTGTTTCAGTTTTGAAACACGCATTACACAAAAGACATGGGAGCTTAAAGAACTGAATCTACTATGTATACTGTGTTATTTGGAAAGTACTGAGAAAAAAGACATCACTTTCCAATTACACATACACAAACAGATAACTGCAGCATTTAAATATTTTGGGAGCAGATCAACCAAAGTTAAAACTGAACCAGAACCACCAGGAGCGTTTCTGAATTTAATCAGGCATTCAGGGAGCTTTAACAAAATCAAAAGTATCCCAGTGCATTGAAATTTCTCATGCACTCATTGCTTGGAATTCATATTGCCAAAGCATGATGAACTCTACTAACATTTTTTTTTTTCTTTTTCAGTAAAGTAGCAAGATATGTAGCTTTTTATTTTTAAGGACCTTTTCACAGTCTTTTCTGACTCAAGCAAGGGTCCTTTTCCTGGGTAAGGGTAGAAGAGAAGAACTACAAAAGTATTAATCCTATTTGCTCCCATACATCTTGGTAATAGGGCTAGAACAGAGTGAATTTTGTAGCATAATAGAAGCCTCAAGTGAACTGAATGCCCTCCCCAACTCATCTCTGAAACACTTTTTCACAGCAAAGTATGACTTACTTATAGAAGCAACTGCCTATAAAATTTTGTCAAACTAAATGCTACAGAAGAGCAACGCTTCTCCACCACTCCAATTTAAAATAGGCAAACAACACTTATTTTTACATTAGGCTTCTAGCTGAAATTCAAAACTATAGCTAAAATACTACTGAATTAATATTGTAAGAGAAATGTTGAGTTCCTTAATTATAGTGCTGCCAGGGGGAACCACTGTTGCAAACACACAAAGAAGGGAGGACTGAAAGAATTAAATTCACCCCTACAGAAATTCCAACAGAGACAGTTGCACTGTGTCAAGAAAAGACTGACCCACGCATACTTCCTTAGAAGACTGATGAGTATTTTCTGCAATGTTCGTCTTTATTTAGTGACCAATAATCTACATATACACCTAAGCACATGTAACAGTTGAAAACATGTATCTGAAACAGAAGAGCTGAATTTAAGGAGTTCAAGTGTTTAGCAATAGCCATAAATCAAGTACTGAAATATGGACAGTTGTAAGGGCCACAACATATATGTGTCTCAGGTGTAAATGGTACCTGTTGCTCAAGACAGTTATTGGAACATCTGACCAGCAGGAGCCTGTGTAGAAGTACATTTCATCACTGACGAAGTGGTGAAAACAAGTAAGCATCTGAAGTCCAGGTACGGTTACTATACTAAATATGTTTTATTGTTGCAAGTCCTCATCTTGAGAATGCTAGGCCCTTGCTTTCAGAAGTGTGAAACACAGGCAATTCCACCTGGCAAGAGGATGCTGTTGTGCGACAGCACTGCTTTTATGTCACAGCTTGGATTTCTTGTGGTAAGTACCTTCTTGTTTTAGGTCCCTCAATTAATGGACATTTCAGAACTGCATCATTTCTTTCTTCATTTCCCACCTAACAACAACAGAATCATTTCCTGATTCTGCATAGATATTGTTAGAATCATTCACTCGCTTTCAGCAAAAGCACAGGAAAGCATAATGAAGTCTGAAATGTGCTTAGTACAGGATTTCAAAAGTCTGAGAGACAGTGCTAGATATCATAAATTTAATTACAAAGATTAAAAGCAACAAACAACACTGCCCCTTCCTCTCACACCAACCACAGACATACTACCGTCCCCCAACTTTTTAATCTCTCGTCACAAGCAATCATAAACTTATGAAGAACTAGCTCAGGCAGTTTTAAATTTTAAAATTTGCTCTGCTACACTTAATTCTACCGAAGGCTACTGTTTCACACACATGCATCTCTCTGTTGGCTTTGTGCAGTCCAGAGCTTTGTTTTTACCTATCTAAATTGTCAGCTAAATTAATTTGCCAGACTCCACACTTCAGCTGCTAACATATATGCACCTATTTTATTCCACTGAGTGTGGAGAAAGTAATTTCTGAGAGAGCAGTAACTGTTTTAAACAAGAGCTAAATTAACTATTAGTCATCCCATAATGCCTCAAGTGACATAGAAGCCCATAAGCAAGTAAGCAGTGATCGGGATATTAAACAGCAAATAACACACCTACAAAGACATGCTTTCCACAGATGTAGTATTTTCTGACTGAAGCACATGACAATATGTAAATTAACTTTTGCCTCTACCTGCAGATTTGTTCTCTTCAAGAAGTGAGACCCAACCAAAGAAGCAAGAGAAACTAGTGTGGAAACAGTGAGTTTCCACAAACGTCAGTCTGTGACTCAACTATTTAAGCTACGCATGTTACTCAGAAATTCATTTAATACAGAAAATCAGGCTGGGAAGTGAGACGACATTGGAATCAAAGGTGAAGAGAGATATTTGGGTTCTTAGATGTGCCATTTGCCTTAGTAAGTACTTTGTGATGCTAAGATAACTCTTGGTACTTATTAAATAATTAATAGCATCGTGTCCTCGTTTTGGCTGGGATACAGTTAGTTTTCTCCCTAGTAGCTAGTACACTGCTGCATTTTTGGAATTAGCATGAGAATAATGTTGATAACACACAGAAGTTTTAGTTGTTGCTAAGTAGTGCTTACTTTGATAAAGTATTTCTCAGTCTCTCATGCTCTGCCAGTGAGGAGGGGCACAAGAAGCCAGGAGGGAGCAGAGACAGGACACCTGACACAAACTAGCCAAAGGGGTATTCCATACCACAGCACATCATGCCCAGTGTATATACCAGGGAGAGTTGGCCAGGAGCTGCTGATTGTTGCTTGGGGACTGGCTGGGTATTGGTCAACAGATGGTGCGCAACTGTGTTGTGCATTACTTCTTTTTAACTTGGGATTTATTACTCCCTCTCTTTTTGTTGTCTCCCTTTTCATTACTATTTTTATTATTACATTCATATCTTTTATTTCAATTATTAAACTATTTGCACAATTTAAACAGGTTTTCCCTTTCCTCCACTTCTCCTTTCCATCTCACTGGGAGGGGAATGGGTGAACAAGCAGCTGCATGGCAATTAGCTGCAGTTAGGGTTAAACTGTGACAACCAGAAATTGCATACATGTAATATTATATACTGGCTTTCAGGAACTGCATTACCTATAAAATGACTTCTATTTTTGTTCACAAAGTATATATTTGTCTTTGATGATGTGCTGGATGAGGCTCATTAAATTACTAATGTAACTATTAAAGCTATTAAATTACAAAATTTGAGGGATCAATTCAACGCGCATTGAGATAAGCATAAATCCAAAGTAAACCAAGTGCCTGTTCACTTCAATGATCCTCCTGTGAGGCTCTGAATTCCAAAATGTCTTTTTCCTGACAGCATTAACCCCTTCTTTGTATGACCTTCCCTGGCCAAAACACTGAATTATTTCTAGGGCTCACAAAACATTCTGTTTGGTAGTTCATAATGATGGGGGGGGGAATGCCTGGTTTGTGTTTACTTTGAGAGCCCAGGGGAGAGATTGCTGGCTAAGCTTCCTGAAGAGATGCTTATTTTTATTCACATTGTCACTGTGTTTTCCCATGAACAAATATTTATACTTCAGAAGAAATGTTTCAGTAACATGTATCAGTCAGGATAAGCAATGTGTTCCCTTTATTATGTGAAAGCAATTTTGCTTACATGAGGAAGTAAATAAATAGATTTCCTAGAGATGCCTGGGAAGGGTCATTCTTGCAGCAAAGCAGTCTTGAAAATATTGGCAGCATGTCACTGCATTAGATGACCTGTAGAGGTTTCATTTGTAATTGCAAGAACTGAACGCTTTAGAGATTTATTATTTCCTTTGTTCAGAGAGGCAGACCATTATTGTACAATCCTGTCGTAATTAAAATATTTTCCTTTCTGACAAAGTTTAGTAGCATGCTATGTTCTTATCTGCATTATTATAATGTATATTTAGTACATATGGAAAAATATCAATCTACATTTTGTTAATGCTTCTGAACATGTAACAAACTGGGAAGGCCAATGGGTAAAAACAACATAATTTTGTTGACTACTCCAAAATTTGAGCAGGTAGCTTCATATTGAGGTCATAGACAACCTGAATTTTCCTTTGTTCCTAAATTAGGGAGATTTATTTTGTTTTACTAACTTACATGCTTACTGTATGAACCTGTGAAGATCTGAGTGTGGGACTTGGCAAAAACATTATTAATATGCATCTGTAATTCAGGCTGGCAACAGCCCCACCTTTTTCCGAGGCTGCACAGAGCAGGCATAGAGAAAGCTGCTTGGTGGCATGGAAGAGTACCTGCGTATTTTTGGCACAAATTCTTTCTTTGTCCCAGGATCTCACTCGTTTCATTCATTTTCAGTCAGCTTGCATAAGTATTCACTCTTGAAAATTAGACTTCACAGCTTACATTTCTTTGATGCCTTGAAGAAAAGCTTGACACTGGGTCAAAAGCTACTATGTGCAGAATACGCCCATTACACTAGCTCTGCAGCAATGCAGAACCTTTACACGTATGTTTTTATCTACTGGAATATCAGAACAAGTCTGACTAATCCTATAAGCGAAAGGATTAATTCTAGGACTTTTCAGTTAAGACTTTCAGTACAAAGTTCTCCAAGTCACAGATGCTATAATTCAAAAACACCTGATGAAAAGCTGCTGGACAGAACAGCAGCAGTGACAAACAATGCTAAGTGAAATTAACCAGTTTTTCTTTCATTCTTTTTTTTTAAAAAATTTCTCCCTAAGAATACTTACCTCACAGGAGAAAATAATGTTCATATCCATTTTTAACAGCTTCATCAAAAGCAGAATTCCATTAAAGATATTTCATGTCTTTCCCTTACTGCAGCACCCCTGAAAGGGAAAGGAGAAAAAAAAAAAAAAAAAGAATGAAAAAAAAAAGAAGAGAAAGAGGAAAGAATAAGCCTTACTGGTTTCAACTTAAAATTACAATACATGCAATAGCAAAGACATTTCTTATGATCCATTTTATATTGGAAAACAGGCCTCTCAGCAAAACAGCCTTTCAAAGTTTCAAACAGGTTAATTGAATATCTGCATCTTCACCCCAATGCCATAAAGAAATCATGGGTAGATAGATGAGCTTTTAAGCATAACTGGAGATTGACCCAGCTCAGTCAAATAGAACCTTTTCTTGAATGATTTTCATCTGGATTTAAGGAAAAAATAATAAAAAAAAAATCACCTTTCATGTCAGAACCAAACCCTGCTTATGACAGTTAACCAGTTCTTCATAGATTAGCTTAGATACCCTAAAAAGGGTTTGGGGTTTTTTGCCCACAAGACTTTAAAAGATAAGCTGTCAGCCTGATGACATGTGAACTGTGACTTCTGTGTTGGTTTCACCTTTAGTCACAAATGAAATTAATCATACAAATGAATCACTTGGTTTGGTAAATGTCTGCATTACTGTGGCTTGGTTTCTATCCAGGAGCAAGAACCAAAGGTGGGAGCAACATTGATTTCACCTCAGATGCTGCTCTAAATGCAACACTGAATGATACAAGTAGCTTTCAGAGGTTTCATGCTATTTTGAAAAACAGAAGTGAAACACAGATTCTCTGCAGAAGACGCTGGAGGCCTGCTTAGCTTTTCTAGGCATTTCCTCCTCCTTAACAGCAACATTTAGGAGTTGAATTTATGATTCAAGTTACTTTCTCACAGAAATTCCCATCTTCTGTAGATACTCTTCACAAGACAATAGTGAGGGCAAACAGGAAAATGAAGACCACATTCAGTCTTTGTGGAATAGGCAAGCCACCAGAATTGACGCTAGAGCTAGAGGCATAATCTTTACAGCCATTTAGATGTGCTTCCCTTCCCTGGAAGCAGCGTTGCTACTTACCTATAAGCATTTTAGTGCCAAAGGCCACATTTGCCTTCCTCAACTGCCATGTTTCATGCAGCTATGACTGTCGAGAATCTTCTCACCATCTTTTCTACTGTGTTCACCCTGACTTTCTGAAGGCAGGCCCTTGAAGTATCCACACTTAGCTCCCTTTGTGAGCCCTACAAAGAACAGTCTTACACTGCAGTGAAACAAACCCCCAAATAATGAATTAAATAGTGGCATTAGCACACACACGGCTCTCAAACTATTTAATAACTATTAATCCTGCCCTACCAATCTGGTGGCCTTCTATGATGGGGTTACGGAACTAATGGACAGGGGTAGAGCAGTTGATGTCATCTACCTGGACTTGTGCAAAGCATTTGACACTGTCTCACACAACATCCT